>JAJQKJ010002956.1:0-66865 GCA_029574335.1 Rana kukunoris
AGTGGGAGTGGAATCTCCAGAGGATGTAGATGGTGACGATGAAGGATGATATAATGAAGAGGAGACCGGTGCAAAGTGCTGACAGAGAGCAGATCAGGCACGAGAGGATAGGTTGGGGGATCCATCTTTTCCGGGTGACTCCTGAAAGAGAGAATTGCATTGAATCCCACTGTTGGTTCAGCCACTTGATTGCTTTCACAGGCCAGTGGGAGGGAACATTTGAAAGTTACCATAGAGCTGACCAGATGGTCCTCCGCTTATCTCTATGACTCTCAGATGCTGGGTGCGACGTATGACGTCCAGAGGTTCAAATCCGTGTGACATTAAAAATGTGGTAATTATCCCCTCACCCGATGTGCCTTCACCTAGGGGATAAGACCAACCAATGGTCTATATGCGCTATTTCCCTCTTTGGGGGATCTGAGATGATGTACTTTCTCCCTTGTATTTACCTCTGGGTTCAAATCCTCTTCTCCTTGTAGACCATCGGTTAGTGTTATCCCCTAGGTGAGGGCACGTCGGGTGAGGGGATAATTACAATTTTTTTTTATGTCACAGGGATTTCAACCTCTGGGTTCAAATCCTCCTCTCCTTGTAGTCATCTCCACTCATCTCCTCTCATCCAAATCACAAAAGAGAAAGCTGGACATAGTGCTTCTCCTTTTCAAAGAATACTTCTATAGTTAAAACTAGGGTTGTCCCGATACCGATACCAGTATCGGTATCGGGACCGATACCGAGTATTTGCGGGAGTACTTGTACTCCCGCAAATACCCCCGATACCAGAATAGAATACTTTTTCCGTTCCCCCCCGCCGCTGCCGCCGAACGCCACCGCGCCGCCGCATGGAAACCCGCCGCCTCATGGGTTAAACATCGTGCGGGAACATCACAGCATTCATTTGAATAGCGGTAGTGTTCCCACCCGTATAGACACTCCCCCTTGCACGGGATTGGATGGGTGTTTGTGATCTGTCCAATCCCGAGCAAGGGGGAGTGTCTATACAGGCTCGAACACTACAGCTATTCAAATGAATGCTGTGGTGTTCCCCGGGCGGTGGTGGCTAGGTAGGGGTGACATGGCTGCATATATGGGTGACATGGCTGCATATATGGGGGACATGGCTGCATATATGGGGGACATGGCTGCATATATGGGGGACATGGCTGCATTTGTGGGGGACATGGCTGCATTTGTGGGGGACATGGCTGCATTTGTGGGGGACATGGCTGCATATGTGGGGGACATGATAGTGAAATAAAGTGACAGCGCAAATTGTAGACTAAACATAACATAAATCAATACATGTGATAAAATTGTAAACTCAACAACCAAAATCAATACATGTGAAAATAGTGCAACAGTGCTGAATTAAAGTGCATATGAGGTCAAAGTCCAAACAGAGTGCAGCAAATATTCCAACAAGTGCAATGATTATCCGTAATGGTGAAGCAAAATAAAGGAGGATGCCCACTGATCCGAGAGTTGTGAAGAAAAACACCCACACACCGGGTCTGGTCTCCCAGAACTCTCACCTTAAGTAGGTAATATCAAGGCATCAACAAATCCTTTCACTGGCAATCTCCCGGGAGATCCTGGTCACCGCCACGGATCGGTGAAAAGTCAGTGCCTGCGGTCTCAAAAGGACAGAGGGAAGGAGGAAGACAAAGAGGCCTCCAATCGTGTATTATCTTTGATACACCGTTTTATTAAAAGTAAAAACACACTTACAGTGGATGAATGAAAAACGAGCCTGTATTACAGCGGTACCGCAGCGCAGCACAGGGGGCACGTCACTCGATGCACGTCTTTTCCCTACGCGTTACGACACTGAGTCACGTGTCTTCATCTGGGGACCCCAGATGAAGACACGTGACTCAGTGTCGTAACGCGTAGGGAAAAGACGTGCATCGAGTGACGTGCCCCCTGTGCTGCGCTGCGGTACCGCTGTAATACAGGCTCGTTTTTCATTCATCCACTGTAAGTGTGTTTTTACTTTTAATAAAACGGTGTATCAAAGATAATACACGATTGGAGGCCTCTTTGTCTTCCTCCTTCCCTCTGTCCTTTTGAGACCGCAGGCACTGACTTTTCACCGATCCGTGGCGGTGACCAGGATCTCCCGGGAGATTGCCAGTGAAAGGATTTGTTGATGCCTTGATATTACCTACTTAAGGTGAGAGTTCTGGGAGACCAGACCCGGTGTGTGGGTGTTTTTCTTCACAACTCTCGGATCAGTGGGCATCCTCCTTTATTTTGCTTCACCATTACGGATAATCATTGCACTTGTTGGAATATTTGCTGCACTCTGTTTGGACTTTGACCTCATATGCACTTTAATTCAGCACTGTTGCACTATTTTCACATGTATTGATTTTGGTTGTTGAGTTTACAATTTTATCACATGTATTGATTTATGTTATGTTTAGTCTACAATTTGCGCTGTCACTTTATTTCACTATTATTTTCACTAGGTGCTGTGTATGCATTTCTGTGCTTGCTGCATATTGTTACTGACCCTAGATAGACCTGAGTAGTAGCGCAGAAGCCCCACTTGATATGTGGGGGACATGGCTGCATTTGTGGGGGACATGGCTGCATATGTGGGAGACATGGCTGCATTTGTGGGGGACATGGCTGCATATGTGGGGGACATGGCTGCATTTGTGGGGGACATGGCTGCATTTGTGGGGGACATTGCTGCATATATGGGTGACATGGCTGCATATATGGGTGACATGGCTGCATATGTGGGGGACATGGCTGCATATGTGGGTGACATGGCTGCATATGTGGGAGACATGGCTGCATTTGTGGGGGACATTGCTGCATATATGGGTGACATGGCTGCATATATGGAGGACATGGCTGCATTTGTGGGGGACATGGCTGCATTTGTGGGGGACATGGCTGCATTTGTGGGGGACATGGCTGCATATATGAGGGACATGGCTGCATATATGAGGGACATGGCTGCATATGTGGGGGACATGGCTGCATATGTGGGGGACATGGCTGCATATGTGGGGGACATGGCTGCAATTGTGGGGGACATGGCTGCATATGTGGGAGACATGGCTGCATTTGTGGGGGACATTGCTGCATATATGGGTGACATGGCTGCATATATGGGTGACATAGCTGCATATATGGGGGACATGGCTGCATATATGGGGGACATGGCTGCATATGTGGGGGCTGCATATATGGGGGACATGGCTGCATATGTGGGGGACATGGCTGCATATGTGGGGGACATGGCTGCATATATGGGGGACATGGCTGCATATATGGGGGACATGGCTGCATATATGGGGGACATGGCTGCATATATGGGGGACATGGCTGCATATGTGGGGGCTGCATATATGGGGGACATGGCTGCATATGTGGGGGACATGGCTGCATATGTGGGGGACATGGCTGCATATGTGGGAGACATGGCTGCATTTGTGGGGGACATGGCTGCATGTGTGGGGGGACATGGCTGCATATGTGGGGGACATGGCTGCATATGTGGGAGACATGGCTGCATTTGTGGGGGACATGGCTGCATGTGTGGGGGGACATGGCTGCATATATGAGGGACATGGCTGCATATGTGGGGGACATGGCTGCATATGTGGGGGGACATGGCTGCATTTGTGGGGGACATTTAAAAAAAGTATCGGTATTCGGTATCGGCGACTACTTGAAAAAAAGTATCGGTACTTGTACTCGGTCCTAAAAAAGTGGTATCGGGACAACCCTAGTTAAAACGTTAAGCCACAGGGACATCTGCCTGAGGAAGCCACCTGTCCCTGTGGCGCAATGCGTAGGGCCCTCCCCCCTACGCATTGCGCCACCGGGACATGTGGCTTCCTCAGGCAGATGTCCCTTTGGCGCAAGGTTTTTTATTATACTATAGAAATATATTTATTTATTTTTACTTTTTTTATTTGAAAAGGATAAGCACTATGTCCAGCTTTCTCTTTTTGTCATTTGGATGAGAGGAGATGACTACAAGGAGAGGAAGATTTTGAATCCAGAGGTTCAAATCCATGTGACATAAAGAAATGTGGTAATCATCCCCTCACCCGATGTGCCTTCACCTAGGGGATAAGACCAACCAATGGTCTATATGCGCTATTTCCCTCTTTGGGGGTCTGAGATGATGTACTTTCTCCCTTGTAGTTACTTCTGGGTTCAAATCCTCTTCTCCTTGTAGACCATCGGTTGGTCTTGTCCCTTAGGTGAGGGCACGTTGGGTGAGGGGGTAATTACCACATTTTTTTTCATATCACATGGATTTGAACCTCTGGGTTCAAATCCTCCTCTCCTTGTAGTCATCTCCTCTCATCCAAATCACAAAAAGTAAAAAGCTGGACATAGTGCTTATCCTTTAAATGCTTCTATTGTTAAAATGTTACATCACAGGGACATCTGCCTGAGGAAGCCACCTGTCCCTGTGGCACGATGCGTAGGGCCCTCCCCCCTACACGTGGCTTCCTCGGGCGGATGTCCCTTTGGCACAACGTTCTTACTATACTATATAATTATAAAAAAAAAAATAGTTTAAAAAGGATAAGCTGTTTTTTTATTGATCACTTCTATAGTTAAAACGTTGCGCCACAGGGACATCTGCCTGAGGAAGCCACGTGTCCCTGTGGCGCAATGCGTCACGTTATTTTGATTTATAATTAATATTTGAGACATTGTTTAACTGTATGAGCTTAATGCAGATTTAAAGAGCGCGGCACCAATTCTGATTATAATTTTACAAAACGGACATTACTATGTTGGGTGTAGTCTGTTCTTATTCTGTATGTATGGACTCTGCACAGTGTATGTCGGGTGTAATTCTCGGTATCTGTGGTGTTATGTACGGTGATTCATACCTCGGTAAGTTGAATAGGTTCCCATGGGACTTTCGTTGAGTGTTGGGTCCTCCTGGAGACGCTCTATGTCCTTAAACCGCACTGACATGTCCTGTAGAAGACTCCATTATAGACAGACAGATCCATAAATAGCAGGACAGACATCTCATTCCTCTGTCTCATCTTGTGGTCTAGGTGTTGTGGTCTCAATGTTGTAGTCTCTGTGTTGTGGTCTCAATGTTGTAGTCTCTGTGTTGTGGTCTCAATGTTGTAGTCTCGGTGTTGTAGTCTCAATGTTGTGGTCTCAGTGTTGTAGTCTCAGTGTTGTAGTCTCGGTGTTGTAGTCTCGGTGTTGTAGTCTCGGTGTTGTAGTCTCAGTGTTGTTGTCTCGGTGTTGTAGTCTTGGTGTTGTAGTCTCGGTGTTGTAGTCTCGGTGTTGTAGTCTCGGTGTTGTAGTCTCAGTGTTGTAGTCTCGGTGTTGTAGTCTTGGTGTTGTAGTCTCGGTGTTGTAGTCTCGGTGTTGTAGTCTCAGTGTTGTAGTCTCAGTGTTGTAGTCTCAGTGTTGTAGTCTCAGTGTTCTAGTCTCGGTGTTGTAGTCTCGGTGTTGTAGTCTCGGTGTTGTAGTCTCGGTGTTGTAGTCTCAGTGTTGTAGTCTCAGTGTTGTAGTCTCAGTGTTGTAGTCTCAGTGTTGTAGTCTCAGGCCTTGTACACACGAGGGAATAGATCCGATGGGAACGGTCCGACGGACCGTTCCCATCGGATCTGTCCGCCGGATTGCTTTGATCCGATGGCTGTACACACCATCGGATCAAATTCCCCGCCACGTGACCGCCACGTCACCGCACCAGGAAGTAAACACTTCCGCGCGCATGCGTCGGATCCATTCACAGGATACGACGCATGTGCGGGCAGATATGTCCGCTGGTTTGCCGTACTAACCAGCGGACATATCTGACGGACAGCTCCCCGGCGGAAAAATTCCAAAGCATGCTTTGGAAATTTTCCGCCGGAGGAATCCGGCCAGAACGGTCTGTTTGCCCCTACACACGAGCGGATTTATCGGCTAAAATGGTCCGTCGGACCATGTTCAGCGGATTTATTCACTCGTGTGTACAAGGCCTCTGTGTTGTAGTCTCAGTGTTGTAGTCTCAGTGTTGTAGTCTCAGTGTTGTAGTCTCGGTGTTGTAGTCTCGGTGTTGTAGTCTTGGTGTTGTAGTCTTGGTGTTGTAGTCTCAGTGTTGTAGTCTTGTTTTTTTAGGCTCAGTGTTGTGGTCTCAATGTTGTAGTCTTGGTGTTGTAGTGTCAGTTTTGTGGTCTCGGTGTTGTAGTCTCGGTGTTGTAGTCTCGGTGTTGTAGTCTCGGTGTTGTAGTCTCAGTGTTGTAGTCTCAGTGTTGTAGTCTCAGTGTTGTAGTCTCAGTTTTGTAGTCTCAGTGTTGTAGTCTCAGTGTTGTAGTCTCAGTGTTGTAGTCTCGGTGTTGTAGTCTCGGTGTTGTAGTCTTGGTGTTGTAGTTTCAGTGTTGTAGTCTCGGTGTTGTAGTCTCGGTGTTGTAGTCTCGGTGTTGTAGTCTTGGTGTTGTAGTCTCAGTTTTGTAGTCTCGGTGTTGTAGTCTCGGTGTTGTAGTCTCGGTGTTGTAGTCTCAGGTGTTGTAGTCTCGGTGTTGTAGTCTTAGTTTTGTAGTCTCAGTGTTGTAGTCTTACCTTGTATTCTCAGTGTATTGTTCTCTCTGTTTCTCTCGGTGGTGTGGAGCTCTGTGGTCTGGAAGTTTCTTCCTTTATATTATTTTCTTCTCTCATACTTCCCCCCCCCATGCAGCTCCTTATTTCATCACCACAAGGAGAAAGGAGAAGTTTTGCAATCATTTCCCAGAAATTTCCAGAAGTCTCACTTTCCATATCACAAAACAGTAATATTAAGAATTATAATCCTCTTCTAGAATGAATACTGACCAATCCCAGCAATCGCTTGTAGTGCCGCTCAAAGTGCTGTGCCGGGAAAAGATCCGGTGTCTCTCAACATAAGGGATTCCGGCTGTCTTCTGCTTTTTTAGTATCCTGGTTCTTTATTCCTCAGCCTTGGAAGAACGGAATTATTTACTTTCCAGTAATATCCTGGTTCTTTATTCCTCAAGATGTGTCATTCATAGACCAAGAAGTCCCAAAAGACGTGTCAGTCATAGACCAAGAAGTCCGAAAAGACGTGTCAGTCATAGACCAAGAAGTCCGAAAAGACGTGTCAGTCATAGACCAAGAAGTCCGAAAAGACGTGTCAGTCATAGACCAAGAAGTCCCAAAAGATGTGCCAGTCATAGACCAAGAAGTCCCAAAAGACGTGTCAGTCATAGACCAAGAAGTCCCAAAATATGTGTCAGTCATAGACCAAGAAGTCCCAAAAGACGTGTCAGTCATAGACCAAGAAGTCCGAAAAGACGTGTCAGTCATAGACCAAGAAGTCCGAAAAGACGTGTCAGTCATAGACCAAGAACTCCCAAAAGACGTGTCAGTCATAGACCAAGAAGTCCCAAAAGATGTGCCAGTCATAGACCAAGAAGTCCCAAAAGATGTGCCAGTCATAGACCAAGAAGTCCGAAAAGACGTGTCAGTCATAGACCAAGAACTCCCAAAAGACGTGTCAGTCATAGACCAAGAAGTCCCAAAAGATGTGCCAGTCATAGACCAAGAAGTCCCAAAAGCTGTGCCAGTCATAGACCAAGAAGTCCCAAAAGACGTGTCAGTCATAGACCAAGAACTCCCAAAAGACGTGTCAGTCATAGACCAAGAAGTCCCAAAAGATGTGCCAGTCATAGACCAAGAAGTCCCAAAAGATGTGCCAGTCATAGACCAAGAAGTCCGAAAAGACGTGTCAGTCATAGACCAAGAACTCCCAAAAGACGTGTCAGTCATAGACCAAGAAGTCCCAAAAGATGTGCCAGTCATAGACCAAGAAGTCCCAAAAGCTGTGCCAGTCATAGACCAAGAAGTCCCAAAAGACGTGTCAGTCATAGACCAAGAAGTCCCAAAAGATGTGCCA
The DNA here is from genome assembly GCA_029574335.1 of Rana kukunoris. Classification (NCBI taxonomy): domain Eukaryota; kingdom Metazoa; phylum Chordata; class Amphibia; order Anura; family Ranidae; genus Rana; species Rana kukunoris. Next base: position 7,886 of record JAJQKJ010002956.1, read on the forward strand.
GTCATAGACCAAGAAGTCCGAAAAGACGTGTCAGTCATAGACCAAGAAGTCCCAAAAGATGTGCCAGTCATAGACCAAGAAGTCCCAAAAGCTGTGCCAGTCATAGACCAAGAAGTCCCAAAAGACGTGTCAGTCATAGACCAAGAAGTCCCAAAAGATGTGCCAGTCATAGACCAAGAAGTCCCAAAAGACGTGTCAGTCATAGACCAAGAAGTCCCAAAAGATGTGCCAGTCATAGACCAAGAAGTCCGAAAAGACGTGTCAGTCATAGACCAAGAAGTCCGAAAAGACGTGTCAGTCATAGACCAAGAAGACCCAAAAGACGTGTCAGTCATAGACCAAGAAGTCCGAAAAGACGTGTCAGTCATAGACCAAGAAGACCCAAAAGATGTGCCAGTCATAGACCAAGAAATCCAAAAAGACGTGTCAGTCATAGACCAAGAAGTCCCAAAAGATGTGCCAGTCATAGACCAAGAAATCCAAAAAGACGTGTCAGTCATAGACCAAGAACTCCCAAAAGACGTGTCAGTCATAGACCAAGAAGTCCCAAAATATGTGTCAGTCATAGACCAAGAAGTCCCAAAATATGTGTCAGTCATAGACCAAGAAGTCCCAAAATATGTGTCAGTCATAGACCAAGAAGTCCCAAAAGATGTGCCAGTCATAGACCAAGAAGACCCAAAAGATGTGCCAGTCATAGACCAAGAAGACCCAAAAGATGTGCCAGTCATAGACCAAGAAGACCCAAAAGATGTGCCCGTCATAGACCAAGAAGTCCCAAAATATGTGTCAGTCATAGACCAAGAAGTCCGAAAAGACGTGTCAGTCATAGACCAAGAACTCCCAAAAGACGTGTCAGTCATAGACCAAGAACTCCCAAAAGACGTGTCAGTCATAGACCAAGAAGTCCCAAAAGATGTGCCAGTCATAGACCAAGAAGTCCCAAAAGCTGTGCCAGTCATAGACCAAGAAATCCAAAAAGACGTGTCAGTCATAGACCAAGAAGACCCAAAAGATGTGCCAGTCATAGACCAAGAAGACCCAAAAGATGTGCCAGTCATAGACCAAGAAGTCCGAAAAGACGTGTCAGTCATAGACCAAGAACTCCCAAAAGACGTGTCAGTCATAGACCAAGAAGTCCCAAAAGATGTGCCAGTCATAGACCAAGAACTCCCAAAAGACGTGTCAGTCATAGACCAAGAAGTCCCAAAAGATGTGCCAGTCATAGACCAAGAAGTCCCAAAAGCTGTGCCAGTCATAGACCAAGAAGTCCCAAAAGACGTGTCAGTCATAGACCAAGAACTCCCAAAAGACGTGTCAGTCATAGACCAAGAAGTCCCAAAAGCTGTGCCAGTCATAGACCAAGAAATCCAAAAAGACGTGTCAGTCATAGACCAAGAAGACCCAAAAGATGTGCCAGTCATAGACCAAGAAGACCCAAAAGATGTGCCAGTCATAGACCAAGAAGTCCGAAAAGACGTGTCAGTCATAGACCAAGAAGTCCCAAAAGACATGTCAGCTCGGACGTGTGTACGGGGCCTCAGTCATAGACCAAGAAGTCATTAAAAAGTTCTGAAAAACACATCACTGTAACAATCAGAATCCATTGATGAACCTCCTCACCACAGAGATTGAATTGGAGGCTTACCAGAGAGCCATGACCTCCTTTTCCCAGCTTTCTCCCCTCCTTCCTCCCAGTGCCCTCCACCCTCTCTTTTCAGATCTTTTCACCCACACTTTCCAGCTTTCTACTCCCCCTCCTCTCAGCTCCCGCTTCTCCTCTTTTCCCTCTAAGCTCCCTCATTTCCCCTTCCTTTCAACTCCCCCCTCCTCAGCATTTTCCTACCTTTCCTCTGAGGTCTCTCCCCCTCCTACCGCCTCGTCCCTTCTTCTCCTTTTTCCAGCTTTCTCCCCTCCTTCCTCCCAGTGCCCTCCACCCTCTCTTTTCAGATCTTTTCACCCACTCCTTCTAGCTTTCTACTCCCCCTCCTCTCAGCTCCCGCCTCTTCTTCCTCTAAGCTGCCTCTTTTCCCCTTCCATTCAGCTCCCCTCTCCCCAGCTCTTTCCTACGTTTCCTCCGAGGTCTCTCCCCCTCCTACTTCCTCATTCCTCCCTCTCCCTTTCCCAGCTTTCTCCCCTTCTTCCTCCCAGTGCCCTCCGCCTCCCTGTTTCCAGATATTTCCACCCACTCCTCCGAGCTCCCGCTTCTCTTCTCCCCCTCTCAGCTCCCTCTTCACTCCTTCCTTTTATTTTTTCCCCCCTAGCTCATTCCTACCTTTCCTCAAAGCTCCCTCTTCCCCCTACCACCTCCTTTTCACAGCTTTCTCCCCTCCTTCCTCCCAGTGCCCACCACCACCTCTTTTCAGATCTTTTCACTCATTCCTCCCAGCTTTCTCCTCCCCCTCCTCTCAGCTCCCGCTTCTCCTCTTCTCCCTCTAAGCTCCTTATTTTCCCCCTTCCTTTTTAGCTCCCCCTCCTCAGCTCTTTCCTACCTTTCCTCCGAGGTCATTCCCCCTCCTACCGCCTCGTTCCTCCCTCTCCCAGCTTTCTCCCCTCATTCCTGCCAGTGCCCTCCGCCTCCCTGTTTCCAGATCTTTCCACTAACTCCTCTGAGCTCCCGCTTCTCCTCTCCCCCCTCCCAGCTCCCTCTTTACTCCTTCCTTTCATTTATTCTACCCCCAGCTCCTTCCTACCTTTCCTCAAAGCTCTCTCTTCCTCCTACTACCTCCTTTTCACAGCTTTCTCCCCTCCTTCCTCCCAGTGCCCTCCACCACCTCTTTTCAGATCTTTTCACCCATTCCTCCCAGCTTTCTCCTCCACCTCCTCTCAGCTCCTGCTTCTCCTCTTCTCCCTCTAAGCTCCCTATTTTCCCCCTTCCTTTCAGCTCCCCCATCCCCAGCTCTTTCCTACCTTTCCTCCGAGGTCTCTCCCCCTCCTACCGCCTCGTTCCTCCCTCTCCCAGCTTTCTCCCCTCATTCCTCCCAGTGCCCTCTGCCTCCCTGTTTCCAGATCTTTCCACTAACTCCTCTGAGCTCCCGCTTCTCCTCTCCCCCCTCCCAGCTCCCTCTTCACTCCTTGCTTTCATTTATTCTTCCCCCAGCCCCTTCCTACCTTTCCTCAAAGCTCTCTCTTCCTCCTACCACCTCCTTTTCACAGCCTTCTCCCCTCCTTCCTCCCAGTGCCCTCCACCACCTCTTTTCAGATCTTTTCACCCATTCCTCCCAGCTTTCTCCTCCCCCTCCTCTCAGCTCCCACTTCTCCTCCTCTCCCTCTAAGCTCCCTATTTCCCCTTCCTTTCAGCTCCCCCATCCCCAGCTCTTTCCTACCTTTCCTCCGAGGTCTCTCCCCCTCTTACCGCCTCGTTCCTCCCTCTCCTGAGAAGTCTGAAAAGGAGGGTCACACACCACTGGTATCACCCACAAGAAAGTCTACTGAAGAAGTCAGGAGTCCCTCACATCACAGTGCACCTCCTTACCTTGTGTTTCTGCAAGGAAGATGAGAGTTGTGAGGACCACATGAAATGGCCTGGTGGGCCTTGGCTCTTGTGTTTTATGATATACAGGATGTGCAGATCTTCACAGGCATCACCACATAAATACATTTATGTACACAGAGAATCGTGTGCATGAATTTATTAATACTGATCATCCACATAGAACACAATCCCCGCCCCTGAGGAGTTCATCCCCTGATAATCCACATAGAACACAATCCCCGCCCCTGAGGAGTTCATCCCCTGATCATCCACATAGCACACAATCCCGCTCTTGAGGAGTTCATCCCCTGATCACCCACATAGAATACAATCCCTGCCCCTGAGGAGTTCATCCCCTGATCATCCACATAGAACACAATCCCTGCCCCTGAGGAGTTCATCCCCACTCGTTTATTCTCTGATATGTAAAAAGTGCAGCTAAGAAACTTCTGCTGAACATCACACATGGCAAGAACCCCTCTACTCATTACTGTATTGTGATTGGACACCCCCGAGATGCTCTTCAGGAACTATAGATCATCACTGTGCTGTAGCAGAGGAGGATGAGGAGTCATTGGGAGTGAAGATGTCAGGTGCTTTCCTGTTTGCTTGTCAAGAACTTTTCTTCTCACAGATATACGGATAGCTCCTGGAACAATGACCATCATTCCAACCACCTGGGCTTTTCAACTCAGCACAATCTTCTCCTCCTTCGAGACCGTGACCGAACCATTCATCAGGCTGACCAGGCTCCCAGAACCTATAGGAGGAACCAAGGAAAATAGTGACTGGGCCAAACCTTTCACTGAGCAGAACTGATGACAGGACCTATATAGAAAAGATAACTCAAAGAGAACCACCAAGAATACATCCAAAAAGGAAGACAAATCACCGCTGACAAACAACGAGAGCATTCAGATTATGGCGCAAAGTCAGAGGGAACTGGTGGGGGGGTCGGTGTCTTACTTTGGAGTTGCATCATAAGAAGTCCCGTCCACCCATTTCCAGGATCCGTCCGCATCTGTGAGACCAATCCACGCGGTCCGAGATTGAGAAAGTTCACTTAGAAAAGTCTTTCAAAAGATAAAAAATAGATAACGTTACAGTGTTTTTTTAGGCTGGGGGTGTGGCTTACCAATGCCCATCATCATAGAGATGCAGCCAGAGGAAGAGCCGAGGAGAGCCGCGGAACCGAGCGCCGAACGGGGATGTGGCGCCGCAATGGCATTGTAATTCCTGCCTTCTGGAGCTTGCAGCGCTTATGATGGACGTTAAAACGCGTCCCGCGGTCCCGGCAATTGGACCAGTGGGACGTCTATCATAGGTGTTGCAGGCTTCAGAAGGCGGGACCTGCTATGTCACTCGGCGGCGCTCAGCAGCTCTCAGGATCAGAATAGTCCCTGAAGACACTGAAGAAATGGCGGCACTCCAAGATCCATCAAAATTCTTATTTAATAGACAAACATCCCAAGTGTTACAGACAAAAAATGGTAGGCGCGTTTCACACACTAACAGGTGCGCTTATTCATTATCATTATTCATCTAAGCCTGCTCGGCGGCGCTCGGGGACCAACAAGTAAATACTGCATGCCTGAGACTTAGGGCTTTTCAGGGACCCATTCGGAGCTACACCCCCCCCAGCCCCCCCCAACGTCGCCCCTCTGACATATACCGCAGTGCTGTAGAAAGAACACTGGGCCAGCCACACCAGAGGCTGTACCAGAGGAGCTTACAATCTAATGTCCCCTCCCCCACAGTCACACACTAATATTATATATTTATATACTCTAGATCAGTTACAACATTCTGTAGACACACACGCAGAGAACATCTAAGTAAATGCATTCTGCCACGCTTGTAGTGGCCGTGGTACATGTGTTTGGGGGGATCAGCCGCCATTCCTTTCTCCAGATCTGCAGGAAGCCCTCCCATCACGGGACACCCAATGACCAGTCATAGGAAGGAGATACAAGCCGATCATATGAAGCTCCCAGAATTCTCACATTTTCTTCCTCGCCATTAATGACCACCAAATGAGCCTTCTTCCTCTCGCAGTCATATTTCGCCCTCTGCCATGATCGCACACGCTGGGAAAAGTAGTAGCATTTGAGGCCATAGTGTGTCCAGCCCACCTCACACAATGGATCAGTAGAGACTAAGGTAAGGAGATCGACAAATATGAAATTATTCAGTTGTGAATCCAACACATACATCAACAAAGACATTTCTAATCCCAGAGACTCTGAAAGACGAGACAAACATCACAAGACTTGTGTGCCGTCAGGAGACAGCTCTGCTACCTCAAGTCTGTCTTCTAATCCCTGACAGTGTCACCACCATAATAATCATTTATAGTAGTGAATTAAAGGGGCCCTAACACACTAAAAACCCCATCAACCCCCTATCCACCCAGCACTGCCAACAACCCGATAATGCCCTATCCATTCCTATTCTCCGAACAACTCAACAACACCCCACCCATCCAACAGTTCCAACAGCCCACCACCAATTCAACACTCCCAACAACCTATCAGCACCTCATTCACCCAACACCCCCAACAATCCATCAGCAGCCAATCCATCCAACACTCCCAACACCCCAGAAGAACCCCATCCATCCAACTCTCCAAAAAAAAAACATCAGCACCCCATCTATCCAGTTCTGTCAACAACCCATCAACACCCCATCCTTGCAACAGTTCCACCATCCCATCCACCCAACACTCCCAACAACCCATCAGCACCCCATCCATCCAACACTCCCAACAACCTATCAGCACCTCATCATCAGCACCCCATCTATCCAGTTCTGTCAACAACCCATCAACACCCCATCCTTGCAACAGTTCCACCATCCCATCCACCCAACACTCCCAACAACCCATCAGCACCCCATCCATCCAACACTCCCAACAACCTATCAGCACCCCATCCATCCAACACTCCCAACATCCCATCAACACCCCATCCACCCAACACTCCAAACATCCCATCAGCACCCCATCCATCCAACACTCCCAACATCCCATCAGCACCCCATCCATCCAACACTCCCAACAACCCATCAACACCCCATCCATCCAACACTCCCAACATCCCATCAGCACCCCATCCATCCAACACTCCCAACAACCCATCAACACCCCATCCATCCAACACTCCCAACATCCCATCAGCACCCCATCCATCCAAAACTCCCAAACAACCCAAAAACTCCCCATCCATCCAACACTCCCAACATCCCATTAGCACCCCATCCATCCAACACTCCCAACATCCCATCAGCACCCCATCCATCCAACACTCCCAACATCCCATCAGCACCCCATCCATCCAACACTCCCAACATCCCATCAGCACCCCATCCATCCAACACTCCCAACAACCCATCAACAATCCATCCATCCAACACTCCCAACATCCCATCAGCACCCATCCATCCAACACTCCCAACAACCCATCAACACCCCATCCATCCAACACTCCCAACAACCCATCAACACTCCATCCATCCAACACTCCCAACATCCCATCAGCACCCCATCCATCCAACACTCCCAACAACCCATCAACACCCCATCCATCCAACACTCCCAACAACCCATCAACACTCCATCCATCCAACACTCCCAACAACCCATCAACACCCCATCCATCCAACACTCCCAACATCCCATCAGCACCCCATCCATCCAACACTCCCAACAACCCATCAACACCCCATCCATCCAACACTCCCAAACATCCCATCAGCACCCCATCCATCCAAAACTCCCAAACAACCCAAAAACTCCCCATCCATCCAACACTCCCAACATCCCATTAGCACCCCATCCATCCAACACTCCCAACATCCCATCAGCACCCCATCCATCCAACACTCCCAACATCCCATCAGCACCCCATCCATCCAACACTCCCAACATCCCATCAGCACCCCATCCATCCAACACTCCCAACAACCCATCAACAATCCATCCATCCAACACTCCCAACATCCCATCAGCACCCATCCATCCAACACTCCCAACAACCCATCAACACCCCATCCATCCAACACTCCCAACAACCCATCAACACTCCATCCATCCAACACTCCCAACATCCCATCAACACTCCATCCAACACTCCAACATCCCATCAGCACCCCATCCATCCAACACTCCCAACAACCCATCAACACCCCATCCATCCAACACTCCCAACAACCCATCAACACTCCATCCATCCAACACTCCCAACATCCCACCCATCAACACCCCAACAACCCATCCACCCCATCCAACACTCCCAACAACATCACAACCCAACACTCAACACTCCATCCATCCAACACTCCCAACATCCCATCAACACCCCATCCATCCAACACTCCCAACATCCCATCAGCACCCCCATCCATCCAACACTCCCAACATCCCATCAGAACCTCATCCACCCAACACTCCCAACATCCCATCAGCACCCCATCCACCCAACACTCCCAACATCCCATCAGCACCCATCCATCCAACACTCCCAACAACCCATCAGCACCCCATCCATCCAACACTCCCAACATCCCATCAGCACCCCATCCATCCAACACTCCCAACAACCCATCAACACCCCATCTATCCAACACTCCCAACAACTCATCAACTCCCCATCCTCCCAACACTCCCAACAACCCATCAACACTCCATCCATCCAACACTCCCAACATCCCATCAACACCCCATCCATCCAACACTCCCAACATCCCATCAGCACCCCATCCATCCAACACTCCCAACAACCCATCAACACCCCATCTTTCCAACACTCCCAACAACCCATCAACACTCCATCCATCCAACACTCCCAACAACCCATCAACACCCCATCCATCCAACACTCCCAACAACCCATCAACACTCCATCCATCCATCCCAACATCATCAGCACCCCCATCCATCCAACACTCCCAACATCCCATCAGAACCATCCACCTAACACTCCCAACATCCCATCAGCACCCCATACACCCAACACTCCCAACATCCCATCAGCACCCATCCATCCAACACTCCCAACAACCCATCAGCACCCCATCCATTCCACTCCCAACATCCCATCCACATCCATCCAACACTCCCATCAACACCCCATCCATCCAACACTCCCAACAATCCACATCCAAACACCCCATCAACACTCCATCCATCCAACACTCCCAACAACCCATCAACACCCCATCCACCCAACACTCCCAACATCTCATCAGAACCCCATCCACCCAACACTCCCAGCATCCCATCAGCACCCCATACACCCAACACTCCCAACATCCCATCAGCACCCATCCATCCAACACTCCCAACAACCCATCAGCACCCCATCCATTCAACACTCCCAACAACCCATCAACACCCCATCCATCCAACACTCCCAACAACCCATCAACAATCCATCCATCCAACACTCCCAACATCCCATCAGCACCCATCCATCCAACACTCCCAACAACCCATCAACACTCCATCCATCCAACACTCCCAACAACCCATCAACACTCCATCCATCCAACACTCCCAACAACCCATCAACACCCCATCCATCCAACACTCCCAACAACCCATCAACACTTCATCCATCCAACACTCCCAACAACCCATCAACACTTCATCCATCCAACACTCCCAACAACCCATCAACACTCCATCCATCCAACACTCCCAACATCCCATCAACACTCCATCCATTCAACACTCCCAACAACCCATCAACACCCCATCCATCCAACACTCCCAACAACCCATCAACAATCCATCCATCCAACACTCCCAACAACCCATCAACACCCCGTCCATCCAACACTCCCAACAACCCATCAACACTCCATCCATCCAACACTCCCAACAACCCATCAATACCCCATCCATCACTCCCAACAACCCATCAACATCCCATCCATCACTCCGAACAACCCATCAGCACCCCATCCACCCAACACTCCCAACAACCCATCAGCACCCCATACATCCAACACTCCCAACAACCCATCAACACTCCATCCATCCAACACTCCCAACAACCCATCAATACCCCATCCATCACTCCCAACAACCCATCAACATCCCATCCATCACTCCCAACAACCCATCAGCACCCCATCCATCCAACACTCCCAACAACCCATCAACACCCCGTCCATCCAACACTCCCAACAACCCATCAGCGCCCCATCCATCCAACACTCCCAACAACCCATCAACACCCCGTCCATCCACACCCCAACAACACATCAACACCCCATCCATCCAACACTCCCAACATCCCATCAACAATCCATCCATCCAACACTCCCAACAACCCATCAACACCCCGTCCATCCAACACTCCCAACAACCCATCAACAATCCATCCATCCAACACTCCCAACAACCCATCAACAATCCATCCATCCAACACTCCCAACAACAATCCCATCAACACTCCCAACACCCATCAACACCCCGTCCATCCAACACTCCCAACAACCCATCAACAATCCATCCATCCAACACTCCCAACAACCCATCCCATCATCCACACCCCAACATCCCATCAACACCCCGTCCATCCAACACTCCCAACATCCCATCAACAATCCATCCATCCAACACTCCCAACATCCCATCAACACCCCGTCCATCCAACACTCCCAACATCCCATCAACAATCCATCCATCCAACACTCCCAACATCCCATCAACACCCCGTCCATCCAACACTCCCAACAACCCATCAACAATCCATCCATCCAACACTCCCAACAACCCATCAATACCCCATCCATCCAACACTCCCAACAACCCATCAACACCCCGTCCATCCAACACTCCCAACATCCCATCAGCACCCCATCCACCCAACACTCCCAACAACTCATCAGCACCCCATCCATCCAACACTCCCAACAATCCATCAGCACCCCATCCATCCAACACTCCCAACAACCCATCAGCACCCTATCTATCCATTGCTTTCAACAACCTCTCATCACCCTGCCCATCCAACACTTTCAACAAACTATCAGCACTCTGTCTACCCAACACTTCCAACAACCTCTAAGTACTTTGTCTCACCCAGCACTCCCAACAATCTACCAGCATTCTGTCCATCCAACACTCCCAACAACCCATCAACACCCCATCCATCCAACACTCCCAACAACCCATCAACACCCCATCCATCCAACACTCCCAACAACCCATCAATACCCCATCTACCCAACACTCCCAAAAAAACATCAAAATCCCATCTATCCAACACTCCCAACAACCCATCAGCACCCTATCTATCCATTGTTCTCGACAACCTATCAGCAACCCATCCATCCATCCATCACTCCCAACAACCCATCAACACCCCATCCACCCAACACTCCTAAAAAAACTTCAGCACTCCATCCATCCAACACTCCAAACAACCTCGAAAGACTCTGCCCATCCAACAACCCCCAACAATCTATCAACACGCTGTCCATCCAACACCTTCAACAATATATCAGCAATCTGTCCATCCAAAACATCCAACAATCTACCAGCACTCTGTACATCCAACACTTCCTAAAACCAGCACTCTGTCTACTCAACACTTTCAGCAATCTATTAGCACCCTGTCAATCCAACACTAGTCCCAACTACCCATCAGCACTCTGTCCACCCAACTCTCCCAACAACCCATCAGCACTGCGCTTCGCACAAATGTTTTTTATAAGGCTGCCAAGCTAATTTTCCCTTTCTCCGACAAACTGAGCGGGATCTGGCAAAGGTAGGGGTTTTAGGGTGGGGAGGGTCACTAAGTGGAGATGCACTTAGGGTTAGGTTTAAAGTTCATAGGTCAAAGGTCAGTTAGGGTTAAGGTTGGAACTTAGGGTCAGGGTTTGGGTTTTCCCTTGAAGAATAAGGTGTTCTGGGAAATGACAGTTTGGTGACTAAATTTTCTGATTCCTGGAATTAAAAAAACGTACTGTTATCTTTCCGGATCTCGTCTCTCAGTCCTGCGATGGCTTCCAGAATCCTCTGGATGTCATTTCCAAGAGAACCTGTAATATAAAGAACACCTCAGTGTGCTGTGTACATGTCCTTCAGACCTCCCTATAGTATACAAATACATAGAGACATTCATTTCCTGATAGCCTTAAGTGAGGCAGTTATACCACCACAAAATTTCAACTCAGGTCTGCGTAAAGCCCAAGGAGAAAGTATACCAGGTGGAGTTTGTTCTTTCAGTACAATCGTAAATCATCAACGTTGGTTGAGGCAAGTTTGGTCTACAATATGGAGCCAGAAGCCCAAAAAGGAGTAAGGTTTGGCCAAATATCAAGTATTGCTACCTCCAGTATGAAAGGTTTATCCCTCTGAGAATTCCAAGCACAGCCTCAAAAGTGTCCAAAAACACTCACATTCAAGAAAAGCCACCCCATTTCCATATAGTCCCCGCCTCTTTAGAGTCCATGGTTGGATCGATGCATTGAAGATTTTCATAATAATGATCTACTGACCCCCAAAAAACAGATTGCATGTCTAATATTGGAGCGAACGATTACCTGTTACGTCATCAGATAAAATTCGGTTCACAGATGCCTCCATCCCATTTATTTTGGTAATTACACTGGAAGCTACGAAGAGAGGAAACCAATTATAACGTATTCTGTACATTCATCTATGTGATCATATAGACCCCCCCTACTACACACACCCCCCTTTATCCTGATCACCTTGATAGATCACATTCTACAGTTTATCAGTAAATTATGCTTTTAAAAAGTTTGTTCACCTTTTGTAATTTGTACCCTCCACTTTTCCAACCTGCCCGAGCTCACCTCTCATGTCCTTTATGTAGGTTTCCATGTTGGTCAGTTTCTCCATCATCCTGGAATCTAGAGGAGAAGAAAATTTATAAGACGAAGAGACCAGACCCCCGTCACATAGTGTCCCCCCAAAGAGGTCCATCTTACCATCCTAGACCAGACCCCCGTCACATAGTGTCTCCCCTCAGAGGTCCATCTTACCATCCTAGACCAGACCCCCGTCACATAGTGTCTCCCCTCAGAGGTCCATCTTACCATCCTAGACCAGACCCCCATCACATAGTGTCTCCCCTCAGAGGTCCATCTTACCATCCTAGACCAGACCCCCATCACATAGTGTCCCCCCTCAGAGGTCCATCTTACCATCCTAGACCAGACCCCCATCACATAGTGTCCCCCCTCAGAGGTCCATCTTACCATCCTAGACCAGACCCCCATCACATAGTGTCCCCCCTCAGAGGTCCATCTTACCATCCTAGACCAGACCCCCGTCACTTAGTGTCTCCCCTCAGAGGTCCATCTTACCATCCTAGACCAGACCCCCATCACATAGTGTCTCCCCTCAGAGGTCCATCTTACCACCCTAGACCAGACCCCCGTCACATAGTGTCTCCCCTCAGAGGTCCATCTTACCATCCTAGACCAGACCCCCGTCACATAGTGTCTCCCCTCAGAGGTCCATCTTACCATCCTAGACCAGACCCCCATCATATAGTGTCTCCCCTCAGAGGTCCATCTTACCATCCTAGACCAGACCCCCATCATATAGTGTCTCCTCTCAGAGGTCCATCTTACCATCCTAGACCAGACCTCCATCACATAGTGTCTCCCCTCAGAGGTCCATCTTACCATCCTAGACCAGACCCCCATCACATAGTGTCTCCCCTCAGAGGTCCATCTTACCATCCTAGACCAGACCCCCATCACATAGTGTCTCCCCTCAGAGGTCCATCTTACCATCCTAGACCAGACCCCCATCACATAGTGTCTCCCCTCAGAGGTCCATCTTACCATCCTAGACCAGACCCCCATCATATAGTATCTCCTCTCAGAGGTCCATCTTATCATCCTAGACCAGACCCCCGTCACATAGTGTCACCCCTCAGAGGTCCATCTTACCATCCTAGACCAGACCCCGGTCACACAGTGCCACCCCTCAGAGGTCCATCTTACCATCCTAGACCAGACCCCCGTCACACAATGCCACCCCTCAGAAGTCCATCTTATCATCCTAGACCAGACCCCCATCACATAGTGTCTCCCCTCAGAGGTCCATCTTACCATCCTAGACCAGACCCCCATCACATAGTGTCTCCCCTCAGAGGTCCATCTTACCATCCTAGACCAGACCCCCATCACATAGTGTCTCCCCTCAGAGGTCCATCTTACCATCCTAGACCAGACCCCCATCACATAGTGTCACCCCTCAGAGGTCCATCTTACCATCCTAGACCAGACCCCCATCACACAGTGCCACCCCTCAGAGGTCCATCTTACCATCCTAGACCAGACCCCCATCACATAGTGTCACCCCTCAGAGGTTCATCTTACCATCCTAGACCAGACCCCCATCACATAGTGTCTCCCCTCAGAGGTCCATCTTACCATCCTAGACCAGACCCCCATCACATAGTGTCACCCCTCAGAGGTTCATCTTACCATCCTAGACCAGACCCCCATCACATAGTGTCTCCCCTCAGAGGTCCATCTTACCATCCTAGACCAGACCCCCATCACACAGTGCCACCCCTCAGAGGTCCATCTTACCATCCTAGACCAGACCCCCATCACATAGTGTCACCCCTCAGAGGTTCATCTTACCATCCTAGACCAGACCCCCATCACATAGTGTCTCCCCTCAGAGGTCCATCTTACCATCCTAGACCAGACCCCCATCACATAGTGTCACCCCTCAGAGGTCCATCTTACCATCCTAGACCAGACCTCCATCACATAGTGTCTCCCCTCAGAGGTCCATCTTACCATCCTAGACCAGACCCCCATCACATAGTGTCTCCCCTCAGAGGTCCATCTTACCATCCTAGACCAGACCCCCATCACATAGTGTCTCCCCTCAGAGGTCCATCTTACCATCCTAGACCAGACCCCCATCACATAGTGTCTCCCCTCAGAGGTCCATCTTACCATCCTAGACCAGACCCCCATCATATAGTATCTCCTCTCAGAGGTCCATCTTATCATCCTAGACCAGACCCCCGTCACATAGTGTCACCCCTCAGAGGTCCATCTTACCATCCTAGACCAGACCCCGGTCACACAGTGCCACCCCTCAGAGGTCCATCTTACCATCCTAGACCAGACCCCCGTCACACAATGCCACCCCTCAGAAGTCCATCTTATCATCCTAGACCAGACCCCCATCACATAGTGTCTCCCCTCAGAGGTCCATCTTACCATCCTAGACCAGACCCCCATCACATAGTGTCTCCCCTCAGAGGTCCATCTTACCATCCTAGACCAGACCCCCATCACATAGTGTCTCCCCTCAGAGGTCCATCTTACCATCCTAGACCAGACCCCCATCACATAGTGTCACCCCTCAGAGGTCCATCTTACCATCCTAGACCAGACCCCCATCACACAGTGCCACCCCTCAGAGGTCCATCTTACCATCCTAGACCAGACCCCCATCACATAGTGTCACCCCTCAGAGGTCCATCTTACCATCCTAGACCAGACCCCCATCACATAGTGTCACCCCTCAGAGGTTCATCTTACCATCCTAGACCAGACCCCCATCACATAGTGTCTCCCCTCAGAGGTCCATCTTACCATCCTAGACCAGACCCCCATCACACAGTGCCACCCCTCAGAGGTCCATCTTACCATCCTAGACCAGACCCCCATCACATAGTGTCACCCCTCAGAGGTTCATCTTACCATCCTAGACCAGACCCCCATCACATAGTGTCTCCCCTCAGAGGTCCATCTTACCATCCTAGACCAGACCCCCATCACATAGTGTCACCCCTCAGAGGTCCATCTTACCATCCTAGACCAGACCCCCATCACATAGTGTCTCCCCTCAGAGGTCCATCTTACCATCCTAGACCAGACCCCCATCACATAGTGTCACCCCTCAGAGGTTCATCTTACCATCCTAGACCAGACCCCCATCACATAGTGTCACCCCTCAGAGGGGCATCTTACCATCCTGGGACAGTTTCTCTACTCTGGAATCCACTCCTAGACTCAGGTTCCTCAGCTTCACTTCCATGATCTGCTCTGTCTGATCCACCACTTGACCTGCCGGAGAGAAAGAACCAGAATTTATCCCAGAAGATAAGGAATACCGAGGAGGACCCTGAAACTGCCTCCACCCTGGACCTCCCAATTATTACTCATGGGAGATCTTCAAAGAATGTAGTGTGGACAGTCAGGTAAGTTACCTGTGATAAGTGTGCATGGAATGTGTGGTATTTGTTCAGAGATACAGTGAGAGGGAACTCACGTGTGATGGTGACGATGAGGATGATGATGATGAAGAGGAGACCGGTGCAAAGTGCCGACATAAAGCACATCAGGCCGGAGGAGAGTTGGGGGATCCATCTGTTCATGATCATTCCTGAAAGAGAGAATTGCATTGAATCAGTAGCACTTCTCTTGTCCTGTATGTTGGGTGTATTTCTCGGTATTTGTGGTGTTATGTACTGTGATTTGTACCTCGGTAAGTTGAATAGGTTCCCATGGGACTCTGGTTGGGTGTTGGGTCTTCCTCAAGACGTTCTATGTCCTTGTACCGCACTGACATGTCCTGTAGAAGACTCCATTATAGACAGACAGATCCATAGATAACAGGTTACATATATCATTCCTCTCTCTTAGGCCTCGTACACACGGCCGGACTTTTGCCCAACCAACATCAAAATCCGACACTTTTCGCATTTGTACGACCGTGTGTACGTTCCATCGGACCAACTTTTTTGGCTTTCATCGGACAAAAAGTTGGGTCTGCGAACGGAACCAACTTTCAGGCAACAAAAGTCCGATGGTGCAAAGTCCGATCGTGTGTACAGCAAACCATCGGACTTTTGGACAAATTACAAATGCGCATGCTCAGAACCAATGTTAAAATCAACCAGCAATAGCAGAAGTTAACCAAAGGGTGGCAGTAAAGAGCAGAAAAGAGCAGAACAACCACGTGATGATGGGAAAGTTTTAGAAAAGTTTGCAGAAAAGTCCGAGCGTGTGTATGCTATGGGTGTGACCGGACAAATCAATCAGGACAAAAATCCAAGGGAAGTTTTGTTGGATGTCCGACCGTGTGTACGGGGCTTTAGTCTCAACTTGTAGTGTCACTGTTGTGGTCTCGGTGTTGTAGTCTCGGTGTTGTAGTCTCGATGTTGTAGTCTCAGTGTTGTGGTCTCGATGTTGTAGTCTCAGTGTTGTAGTCTTAGTGTTGTGGTCTCGATGTTGTAGTCTCAGTGTTGTAGTCTCAGAGTTGTGGTCTCAGTGTTGTGGTCTCCGAGTTGTGGTCTCCGAGTTGTGGTCTCCGAGTTGTGGTCTCAGTGTTGTGGTCTCAGTGTTGTGGTCTCCGAGTTGTGGTCTCAGTGTTGTGGTCTCAGTGTTGTGGTCTCAGAGTTGTGGTCTCAGAGTTGTGGTCTCAGTGTTGTGGTCTCAGTGTTGTGGTCTCAGTGTTGTGGTCTCAGTGTTGTGGTCTCAGAGTTGTGGTCTCAGTGTTGTGGTCTCAGTGTTGTGGTCTCCGAGTTGTGGTCTCTGAGTTGTGGTCTCCGAGTTGTGGTCTCAGTGTTGTGGTCTCAGAGTTGTGGTCTCAGTGTTGTGGTCTCAGTGTTGTGGTCTCAGTGTTGTGGTCTCAGTGTTGTGGTCTCAGTGTTGTGGTCTCAGTGTTGTAGTCTCAGTGTTGTAGTCTCAGTGTTGTAGTCTCAGTGTTGTAGTCTCAGTGTTGTGGTCTCAGTGTTGTAGTCTCAGTGTTGTGGTCTCGATGTTGTAGTCTCAGTGTTGTAGTCTCAGTGTTGTGGTCTCAGTGTTGTGGTCTCAGTGTTGTAGTCTCAGTGTTGTGGTCTCAGTGTTGTGGTCTCAGTGTTGTAGTCTCAGTGTTGTGGTCTCAGTGTTGTGGTCTCAGTGTTGTAGTCTCGGTGTTGTAGTCTCGGTGTTGTGGTCTCAGTGTTGTGAGCTCAGTGTTGTAGTCTCAGTGTTGTAGTCTCAGTGTTGTGGTCTCAGTGTTGTAGTCTCAGTGTTGTAGTCTCAGTGTTGTGGTCTCAGTGTTGTGGTCTCAGTGTTGTAGTCTCGATGTTGTAGTCTCAGTGTTGTGGTCTCAGTGTTGTGGTCTCAGTGTTGTGGTCTCAGTGTTGTGGTCTCGGTGTTGTAGTCTCGATGTTGTAGTCTCAGTGTTGTGGTCTCAGTGTTGTGGTCTCAGTGTTGTGGTCTCAGTGTTGTGGTCTCAGTGTTGTGGTCTCAGTGTTGTAGTCTCAGTGTTGTAGTCTCAGTGTTGTGGTCTCAGTGTTGTAGTATCAGTGGTGTGGTCTCGGTGTTGTGGTCTCGGTGTTGTAGTCTCGGTGTTGTAGTCTCAGTGTTGTGGTCTCAGTGTTGTGGTCTCCGAGTTGTGGTCTCTGAGTTGTGGTCTCAGTGTTGTGGTCTCGGTGTTGTAGTCTCGGTGTTGTGGTCTCAGTGTTGTGGTCTCAGTGTTGTAGTCTCAGTGTTGTAGTCTCAGTGTTGTGGTCTCAGTGTTGTAGTCTCAGTGTTGTAGTCTCAGTGTTGTGGTCTCAGTGTTGTGGTCTCAGTGTTGTAGTCTCGATGTTGGAGTCTCAGTGTTGTGGTCTCAGTGTTGTGGTCTCAGTGTTGTGGTCTCAGTGTTGTGGTCTCGGTGTTGTAGTCTCAGTGTTGTAGTCTCAGTGTTGTGGTCTCAGTGTTGTGGTCTCAGTGTTGTAGTCTCGATGTTGGAGTCTCAGTGTTGTGGTCTCAGTGTTGTGGTCTCAGTGTTGTGGTCTCAGTGTTGTGGTCTCGGTGTTGTAGTCTCAGTGTTGTAGTCTCAGTGTTGTAGTCTAAGTGTTGTAGTCTCAGTGTTGTGGTCTCAGTGTTGTGGTCTCAGTGTTGTGGTCTCAGTGTTGTAGTCTCAGTGTTGTAGTCTCAGTGTTGTGGTCTCAGTGTTGTAGTATCAGTGGTGTGGTCTCAGTGTTGTGGTCTCGGTGTTGTAGTCTCGGTGTTGTAGTCTCAGTGTTGTGGTCTCAGTGTTGTGGTCTCAGTGTTGTAGTCTCGGTGTTGTAGTCTCGGTGTTGTGGTCTCAGTGTTGTAGTCTCAGTGTTGTAGTCTCGGTGTTGTAGTCTCGGTGTTGTAGTCTCAGTGTTGTGGTCTCAGTGTTGTGGTCTCGGTGTTGTGGTCTCGGTGTTGTAGTCTCGGTGTTGTAGTCTCAGTGTTGTAGTCTCAGTGTTGTAGTCTCAGTGTTGTGGTCTCAGTGTTGTGGTCTCAGTGTTGTGGTCTCAGTGTTGTAGTCTCGGTGTTGTAGTCTCAGTGTTGTAGTCTCAGTGTTGTAGTCTCAGTGTTGTGGTCTCAGTGTTGTGGTCTCAGTGTTGTAGTCTCAGTGTTGTGGTCTCAGTGTTGTGGTCTCAGTGTTGTAGTCTCAGTGTTGTAGTCTCAGTGTTGTGGTCTCAGTGTTGTGGTCTCAGTGTTGTAGTCTCGGTGTTGTGATCTCAGTGTTGTGGTCTCAGTGTTGTAGTCTCAGTGTTGTAGTCTCAGTGTTGTGGTCTCAGTGTTGTAGTCTCAGTGTTGTAGTCTCAGTGTTGTGGTCTCAGTGTTGTGGTCTCAGTGTTGTAGTCTCGATGTTGTAGTCTCGATGTTGTAGTCTCAGTGTTGTGGTCTCAGTGTTGTGGTCTCAGTGTTGTGGTCTCGGTGTTGTAGTCTCGATGTTGTAGTCTCAGTGTTGTAGTCTCAGTGTTGTGGTCTCAGTGTTGTGGTCTCAGTGTTGTGGTCTCAGTGTTGTAGTCTCAGTGTTGTAGTCTCAGTGTTGTGGTCTCATTGTTGTAGTATCAGTGGTGTGGTCTCAGTGTTGTGGTCTCGGTGTTGTAGTCTCAGTGTTGTGGTCTCAGTGTTGTGGTCTCGGTGTTGTGGTCTCGGTGTTGTAGTCTCGGTGTTGTAGTCTCGGTGTTGTAGTCTCAGTGTTGTAGTCTCAGTGTTGTGGTCTCAGTGTTGTGGTCTCAGTGTTGTGGTCTCAGTGTTGTGGTCTCAGTGTTGTGGTCTCAGTGTTGTGGTCTCGGTGTTTTCCTCTCAGTCTCTCTCGGTGGTTTGGAGCTCTCGATATAAAAGTTCCTTCTTTTATATAATTTCACTCCCTGACGTCACTACATCCCTACCAGCTCATCACTTTGTAGGAAATAGGGGAAGTTCTACAATAATTCCTCAGAACTTTCCACAAGTCTAAATACACATCACAACAGTCATACTAAAATTAAAAAAAATTGTGCTCCGTGTACACAATGATCAATTTTGGTGAATAGTTAAAAAATTGAAATGATTTTAACAGCAGCACTAACAATATTGCGCACAACAATAACCAAAAAGATATGAGCCTTCAAGGTATCCACAGGAA
This sequence comes from Rana kukunoris, assembly GCA_029574335.1. NCBI lineage: Eukaryota > Metazoa > Chordata > Amphibia > Anura > Ranidae > Rana > Rana kukunoris. The sequence continues at coordinate 27,743 of JAJQKJ010002956.1, forward strand.
CCACTCATGCGGACTAATAATGAGAGAAGGAAAACTCAATATCACCACTATCACCATGCCTGACGTACATTTTGTCTGATTGGGCGTCTTCTGTAAAGCAGTAGGGGCCTCACATAAGACGTCCAATCGAACGAAACGTACGTCAGGCAAGGCAGGTAATAGTGGTGATGATGAGTCACCCGGGGAATGTGTGGGACGGATGTTTTGTTTCCAATGCCTTTGTACTTTTTGCTGCTGTAAGTAGATTTTATATCAAACCCTTCAAATTTTACGGGAGGCTGCGCAATCAGTTTTCCATCTCTCATTATTACTTCGCATGAGTGGTTCCTGTGGATACCTTGAGGGCTCATATCTCTAGCGGTTTCCATTTTTGCATTCCATTGGATGGCTGGATTGGCTGGTGTAATCTACACCTCAGAGAAACTGTATACTGTGTGTACTGTGTACTCAACTCTGCTTGGCTCCGCTCACAGACACACTCAGTCCCACCTCCTAGCATTAACTTTCCACCATTGGATCAGTGTTATGTCCATCATTGGAGCCAGGCCAAGGGGCGGGACTGGGCAGGACTGTGAGACGACCCGAGAGGAGCCGAGTACACAGGACATCTCTGTCTATCTCGGCGGCGCCCTCATTCCCTCCTCAGGCAGGCAGATGGACACTGACCATGCTGCAATTTTGGGCAAGGCTTCAGATGGACACTGTTGGGCAAGGCTGCAGATGGACACTGTTGGGCAAGGCTGCAGATGGACACTGTTGGGCAAGGCTGCTGATGGACACAGATCATCCTGCAATTTGGGGCAAGGCTGCAGATGGACACTGTTGGGGAAGGCTGCAGATGGACACTGTTGGGGAAGGCTGCATATGGACACAGATCATCCTGCAATGATGGGCAAGACTGAAGATGGACACTGTTGGGCAAGGCTGCAGATGGACACTGTTGGGTAAGGCTGCAGAGGGACACTGACAATGCTACAATTTTGGGCTAGGCTGCAGATGGACACTGATCATGTTGCAATTCTGGGCAAGGCTGCAGATGGACACTGTTGGGCAAGGCTGCACATGGACACTGTTGGGCAATGCTGAAGATGGACACTGACCATGCTGCAATTTGGGGCTAGGCTGCAGATGGACACTGTTGGGCAAGGCTGCAGATGGACACTGTTAGGCAAAGCTGCATATGGACACTGTCGGGAAAGGCTGCAGAGGGACACTGACAATGCTACAATTTTGGGCTAGGCTGCAGATGGACACTGTTGGGCAAGGCTGCAGATGGACACTGTTGGGCAAGGCTGCAGATGGACACAGGCCATGCTGCAATGACGGGCAAGGCTGCAGATGGACATTGTTGGGGAAGGCTGCAGATGGACATTGTTGGGGAAGGCTGCAGATGGACATTGTTGGGGAAGGCTGCAGATGGACACTGATCATCCTGCAATAATGGGCAAGGCTGCAGATGGACACTGTTAGGGAAGGCTGCAGATGGACACAGATCATCCTGCAATGATGGGCAAGGCTGCAGATGGACACTGATAGGGAAAGCTGCAGATGGACATTGTTGGGGAAGGCTGCAGATGGACATTGTTGGGGAAGGCTGCTGATGGACATTTTTGGGGAAGGCTGCAGATGGACACTGTTGGGGGAAGGCTGCAGATGGACAAAGATCATCCTGCAATGATGGGCAAGGCTGCAGATGGACACTGATGGGGAAGGCTGCAGATGGGCATTGTTGGGGAAGGCTGCAGATGGACATTGTTGGGGAAGGCTGCTGATGGACATTTTTGGGGAAGGCTGCAGATGGACACTGTTGGGGGAAGGCTGCAGATGGACAAAGATCATCCTGCAATGATGGGCAAGGCTGCAGATGGACACTGATGGGGAAGGCTGCAGATGGGCATTGTTGGGGAAGGCTGCAGATGGACATTGTTGGGGAAGGCTGCTGATGGACATTTTTGGGGAAGGCTGCAGATGGACACTGTTGGGGGAAGGCAGCAGATGGACATAGATCATCCTGCAATGATGGGGAAGGCTGCAGATGGACACTGATGGGGAAGGCTGCAGATGGGCATTGTTGGGGAAGGCTGCAGATGGACACAGATCATCCTGCAATAATGGGCAAGGCTGCAGATGGACACTGTTGGGGAAGGCTGCAGATGGACATTGTTGGGCAAGGCTGCAGATGGACACTGTTGGGGAATGCTTCAGATGGACACCGACCATGCTGCAAATTTGGGCAAGGCTGCAGATGGGCACTGTTGGACAAGGCTGCAGATGGACACAGATCATCCTGCAGTGATGGGCAAGACTGTAGATGGACACTGATCATGCTGCAATTTTGGGCAAGGCTGCAGATGAACACTGTTGGACAAGGCTGCATATGGACATTGTTGGGGAAGACTGCAAATGGACATTGTTGGGCAAGGCTGCAGATGGACACAGATCATCCTGCAATAATGGGCAAGGCTGCAGATGGACACTGTTGGGCAAGGCTGCAGATGGACACTGTTGGGGAAGGCTGCAGATGGACACTGACCATGCTGCAATGATGGGCAAGGCTGCAGATGGACACTGATGGGGAAGGCTTCAGATGGACATTGTTGGGGAAGGCTGCAGATGGACATTGTTGGGCAAGGCTGCAGATTGACACAGATCATCCTGCAATAATGGGCAAGGCTGCAGATGGACACTGTTGGGGAAGGCTGCAGATGGACACTGACCATGCTGCAATGATGGGCAAGGCTGCAGATGGACACTGTTGGGAAAGGCTTCAGATGGACATTGTTGGGGAAGCCTGCAGATGGACATTGTTGGGGAAGGCTGCAGATGGACACTGACCATGTGGCATATTTGGGGAAGGCTGCAGGTGGACATGGTTGGGGAAGGCTGCAGATGGACACTGACCATGTGGCAATTTTTGGGAAGGCTGCAGATGGACATTGTTGGGGAAGGCTGCAGATGGACACTGACCCTGCTGCAATTTTGGGCAAGGCTGCATATGCACACTGTTGGCGAAGGCTGCAGATGGACACTGTTGGGCAAGGCTGCAGATGGACACTGTTGGGAAAGGCTTCAGATGGACATTGTTGGGGAAGGCTGCAGATGGACATTGTTGGGGAAGGCTGCAAATGGACATTGTTGGGGAAGGCTGCAAATGGACATTGTTGGGGAAGGCTGCAGATGGACACTGACCATGCTGCAATGATGGGCAAGGCTGCAGATGGACACTGATGGGGAAGGCTTCAGATGGACATTGTTGGGGAAGGCTGCAGATGGACATTGTTGGGCAAGGCTGCAGATTGACACAGATCATCCTGCAATAATGGGCAAGGCTGCAGATGGACACTGTTGGGGAAGGCTGCAGATGGACACTGACCATGCTGCAATGATGGGCAAGGCTGCAGATGGACACTGTTGGGGAAGGCTGCAGATGGACACTGACCATGTGGCAATTTTTGGGAAGGCTGCAGATGGACATTGTTGGGGAAGGCTGCAGATGGACACTGACCCTGCTGCAATTTTGGGCAAGGCTGCATATGCACACTGTTGGCGAAGGCTGCAGATGGACACTGTTGGGGAAGGCTGAAGATGGACACTGTTGGGGAAGGCTAAAGATGGACACTGTTGGGGAAGGCTGAAGATGGACACTGTTGGGGAAGGCTGAAGATGGACACTGTTGGGGAAGGCTGCAGATGGACACTGTTGGGGAAGGCTGCAGATGGACACTGTTGGGGAAGGCTGAAGATGGACACTGATAAGGCTGAAGATGGACACTGTTGGGAAAGGCTGCAGATGGACACTGTTGGGGAAGGCTGAAGATGGACACTGTTGGGGAAGGCTGAAGATGGACACTGTTGGGCAAGGCTGCAGATGGACACTGATAAGGCTGCAGATGGACACTGTTAGGGAAGGCTGCAGATGGACACTGATAAGGCTGAAAATGGACACTGTTGGGGAAGGCTGCAGGTGGACACTGTTGGGGAAGGCTGCAGATGGACACTGTTGGGGAAGGCTGCAGATGGACACTGTTGGGGAAGGCTGCAGATGGACACTGTTGGGGAAGGCTGCAGATGGACACTGTTGGGGAAGGCTGCAGATGGACACTGTTGGAGATGGCTGAAGATGGACACTGTTGGGGAAGGCTGCAGATGGACACTGTTGGGGAAGGCTGAAGATGGACACTGTTGGGGAAAGCTGAAGATGGACACTGTTGGGCAAGGCTGCAGATGGACACTGATAAGGCTGCAGATGGACACTGTTGGGGAAGGCTGCAGATGGACACTGATAAGGCTGAAAATGGACACTGTTGGGGAAGGCCGCAGGTGGACACTGTTGGGGAAGGCTGCAGATGGACACTGTTGGGGAAGGCTGCAGATGGACACTGTTGGGGAAGGCTGCAGATGGACACTGTTGGGGAAGGCTGCAGATGGACACTGTTGGAGATGGCTGAAGATGGACACTGTTGGGGAAGGCTGCAGATGGACACTGTTGGGGAAGGCTGAAGATGGACACTGTTGGGGAAAGCTGAAGATGGACACTGTTGGGCAAGGCTGCAGATGGACACTGATAAGGCTGCAGATGGACACTGTTGGGGAAGGCTGCAGATGGACACTGATAAGGCTGAAAATGGACACTGTTGGGGAAGGCCGCAGGTGGACACTGTTGGGGAAGGCTGCAGATGGACACTGTTGGGCAAGGCTGCAGATGGACACTGTTGGGGAAGGCTGCAGATGGACACTGTTGGGGAAGGCTGCAGATGGACACTGTTGGGGAAGGCTGAAGATGGACACTGTTGGGGAAGGCTGAAGATGGACACTGTTGGGGAAGGCTGTAGATGGAAACTGTTGGGGAAGGCTGCAGATGGACACTGTTGGGGAAGGCTGAAGATGGACACTGTTGGAGAAGGCTGAAGATGGACACTGTTGGGGAAGGCTGCAGATGGACACTGTTGGGGAAGGCTGAAGATGGACACTGTTGGGGAAGGCTGCAGATGGACACTGTTGGGGAAGGCTGAAGATGGACACTGTAAGGGAAGGCTGAAGATGGACACTGTTGGGGAAGGCTGCAGATGGACACTGTTGGGGAAGGCTGCAGATGGACACTGTTGGGGAAGGCTGCAGATGGACACTGTTGGGGAAGGCTGCAGATGGACACTGTTGGGGAAGGCTGCAGATGGACACTGTTGGGGAAGGCTGCAGATGGACACTGTTGGGGAAGGCTGCAGATGGACACTGTTGGGGAAGGCTGCAGATGGACACTGTTGGGGAAGGCTGCAGATGGACACTGTTGGGGAAGGCTGCAGATGGACACTGTTGGGGAAGGCTGCAGATGGACACTGTTGGGGAAGGCTGCAGATGGACACTGTTGGGGAAGGCTGAAGATGGACACTGTTAGGGAAGGCTGAAGATGGACACTGTTGGGGAAGGCTGAAGATGGACACTGTTAGGGAAGGCTGAAGATGGACACTGTTGGGCAAGGCTGCAGATGGACACTGTTGGGCAAGGCTGCAGATGGACACTGTTGGGCAAGGCTGCAGATGGACACTGTTGGGGAAGGCTGCAGATGGACACTGTTGGGGAAGGCTGCAGATGGACACTGTTGGGGAAGGCTGCAGATGGACACTGTTGGGCAAGGCTGCAGATGGACACTGTTGGGCAAGGCTGCAGATGGACACTGTTGGGGAAGGCTGAAGATGGACATTGTTGGGCAAGGCTGCAGATGGACACTGTTGGGGAAGGCTGCAGATGGACACTGTTGGGGAAGGCTGCAGATGGACACTGTTGGGCAAGGCTGCAGATGGACACTGTTGGGCAAGGCTGCAGATGGACACTGTTGGGCAAGGCTGCAGATGGACACTGTTGGGCAAGGCTGCAGATGGACACTGTTGGGGAAGGCTGCAGATGGACACTGTTGGGGAAGGCTGCAGATGGACACTGTTGGGCAAGGCTGAAGATGGACACTGTTGGGCAAGGCTGAAGATGGACACTGTTGGGCAAGGCTGCAGATGGACACTGTTGGGGAAGGCTGCAGATGGACACTGTTGGGCAAGGCTGCAGATGGACACTGTTGGGGAAGGCTGCAGATGGACACTGTTGGGCAAGGCTGCAGATGGACACTGTTGGGGAAGGCTGAAGATGGACATTGTTGGGCAAGGCTGCAGATGGACACTGTTGGGGAAGGCTGCAGATGGACACTGTTGGGGAAGGCTGCAGATGGACACTGTTGGGCAAGGCTGCAGATGGACACTGTTGGGCAAGGCTGCAGATGGACACTGTTGGGGAAGGCTGAAGATGGACATTGTTGGGCAAGGCTGCAGATGGACACTGTTGGGGAAGGCTGCAGATGGACACTGTTGGGGAAGGCTGCAGATGGACACTGTTGGGGAAGGCTGCAGATGGACACTGTTGGGCAAGGCTGCAGATGGACACTGTTGGGGAAGGCTGCAGATGGACACTGTTGGGGAAGGCTGCAGATGGACACTGATAAGGCTGCATTGACGGGCAATTAAAATGTACTTTTTTCCCCTTAAACTTCCCTCCTAAACTTGGGGTGCGGGTTATACGCCGATAAATACGGTCATGGAAGTAGAGGTACCTACCTACGATAGTACCATCTTTATTAAATGCAGCCAAAGGGGTAATTCCAGAAAACTGGACTGATCCAAAAAGACCAGCGGTGAGGGAATGGGACGAAAGAATCGACTTTGGGGGGGGGGGGGGGAGGGGAATGATAAAGAAAAAAAAAATCTGATCTACTGTATGAAGGGGGACGGAGATCTACTGTATGAAGGGGGACGGAGATCTACTGTATGAAGGGGGACGGAGATCTACTGTATGAAGGGGGACAGAGATTTACTGTATGAAGGGGGACGGAGATCTACTGTATGAAGGGGGACGGAGATCTACTGTATGAAGGGGGATGGAGATCTACTGTATAAAGGGGGACAGAGATCTACTGTATGAAGGGGGACATAGATCTACTGTATGAAGGGGGACAGAGATCTACTGTATAAAGGGGGACGGAGATCTACTGTATGAAGGGGGACAGAGATCTACTGTATGAAGGGGGATGGAGATCTACTGTATAAAGGGGGACAGAGATCTACTGTATGAAGGGGGACATAGATCTACTGTATGAAGGGGGACATAGATCTACTGTATGAAAGGGGACAGAGATCTACTGTATGAAGGGGGATGGAGATCTACTGTATAAAGGGGGACAGAGATCTACTGTATGAAGGGGGACATAGATCTACTGTATGAAGGGGGACATAGATCTACTGTATGAAAGGGGACAGAGATCTACTGTATGAAGGGGGACATAGATGTACTGTATGAAAGGGGACAGAGATCTACTGTATGGAGGGGGACGGAGATCTACTGTATGAAGGGGGATGGAGATCTACTGTATAAAGGGGGACAGAGATCTACTGTATGAAGGGGGACATAGATCTACTGTATGAAGGGGGACGGAGATCTACTGAATAAAGGGGGACGGTGATCTACTGTATGAAGGGGGACGGAGATCTACTGTATGAAGGGGGACAGAGATTTACTGTATGAAGGGGGACGGAGATCTACTGTATGAAGGGGGACGGAGATCTACTGTATGAAAGGGGACAGAGATCTACTGTATGAAGGGGGACAGAGATCTACTGTATGAAGGGGGACAGAGATTTACTGTATGAAGGGGGACGGAGATCTACTGTATGAAGGGGGACGGAGATCTACTGTATGAAAGGGGACAGAGATCTACTGTATGAAGGGGGACGGAGATCTACTGTATGAAGGGGGATGGAGATCTACTGTATGAAGATATATATTTTCGGAATAGGATTTTGGCACAAGTTGACTCAATTTTGTGTCTTTCACTCATTTCCAAAGAATGAGGAAGAGCAGAGAGTGGAGGAAGTCCCAGGAAGGTTTCACTTCTGACTCCCCGTGTCTCTGCATAGATATTATGAGACATGTGGGGTACAGACTGTCAGATTTGGGGGTTCAGATCACTAACCAGACATAGATTTTTCCCCGTAAGGCAAAGCCTATTTTCAGCATAAACAGAGACAGTTGCTGAACTCGGGTACAAAACTTTGGCCGGGATTCAGAAACGGTTTACGTCGGCCTATCAAAAGATACGCCGTCGTAATTTCAGACGTGCGCCGTCGCATCCCTGCGCCGATTCACAAAGCGAGATACGCCGAAAAAACGCGGCCTCAGCCCCCCGACGTAACTTACGCCTACGCCGGGCGCATAGTTACTAGTGATGAGCGGAATACGCCATATTCGATTTCGCGATATTTCGAAGAATATTTCGAAGAATATTCGCGAATATTCGTTAATATCGAATATTCGTGATATTTAAAAAAAAAAAATTGCGAATTTTCGCCAATGCGACTTTTCGCTCATGCGAAATATCGCGATTTTTTATAAAATATCACGAATATTCGATATTTACGAATATTCGGTATATTTTATAAAAAAAAAAAAACGAAATTTCACATATGCGGTCGCGAATATTCGTTAATATCGAATATTCGTGATATTTTATAAAAAAAAAAAATTGCGAATTTTCGCCAATGCGAATCTTCGCCAATGCGAAATTTCGCTAATGCGAAATTTCGTGATTTTTTTTTTTTTAATAAAATATTGCGAATATTCGATATTTACGAATATTCGCTATATTTTTTTATTTTTTTTAAATATAGCGAATATTCGTAAATATCGAATATTCGTGATATTTTATAAAAAAAAAAATAGCGAAATTTCGCATATGTGAAAGCGAAAATGATTGCGAAATTTCACTATTTTTTTTTTTTGATAAAATATCACGAATATTCGATATTTACGAATATTCGCTATATTTAAAAAAAATAAATAAAAAAATTGCGAAATTTCGCTATTGCGAAATTCGCGAATGAGAAATTCACGAATGCGAAATTGATTGCGAATTTTTTGCGAAATTTATTGCGAAATTTGAAAAAAAAACGAATATTCGAAATAGCGAATATTCGCCGCGATATTCGAGATATTCGCGAATACTCGAATATGCAATATTCGTAGCGAATATTCGCAATGCGAATATTCGTGAGCAACACTAATAGTTACGCTGGACGCATTCGGCGTTCCCGTTTTAAATATGCAAATGAGTAAGATACGCCGATTCACGAACGCAGATGCGCCCGGCCGCTTCAGATACGCGGTTTGCGCTAAGGCTTACAGTTACCCCTGCTATGTGAGGCGCGGGTAATGCAAAGGTCTGGGCCAGGGAACGACGCCGTCGAATTTTACGTCGCGTGCGCCATTTACGTAGTGCTACGTGAATAGGTACTGTGCGTAAGGAGGCAGTGCGCCGAGGTATCTTAGGGAGGAGATGCGACGTCATTCTGAGCATGCGCGCGCATGCGCCGTTCAACCGGCCATTCATTCGCATGGGGGCGCACTTAATTTAAATAGATGACGCCCACCTCCTGCCTACTTTGAATTAGGCGGGCTTACGCTGGCCAATTTACGCTACGCCGCCGCAACTTACGGAGCAGGCGCTTTGCGAGCACGGTACTCGCCCCTCTAGGTTGGGTCGGCGCGGCGTATATGGGACGCGCTACGCCGCTCTAAAGATACGTTGGTGTATCTGAATCCCGGCCAAAGCCTTGGCTCACCGCCGGCATCGCCTTGCCCCACAAAAGGACCGGACAGCTCAGCAATGTCTCAGCAAGCAAGTCGCCCCACCCTCCCCCGGCATACTGCGCTCACCCCCACACAGCACCTCATCGACTCGCTGGCCTACTACCTGCCCTTTATGGAGTTCTCCCCAAAGTCTTTCTATCTTTTGGTTGTTTTTTAGGTATTTTTTTAGTTTTCCCTTTTGTGAAAATAGCAATATTCTTGACATTTTTTACTTAACCACTTCAGCCCCGGACCATTTGGCTGGGCAGTGACCGGAGCACTTTTTGCGATTCGGCACTGCGCCGCTTTAACTTCTTAAGGACCGCCTCCTGCACATGTACGTCGGCTAGGCACACCCACGTATATCTACGTCGGGACTAGTACCCAGCCGTGGGTCGCGGGCGCCCGTGACCCGGTCCGAAGCTCCGTGACCGAGACCGCGGGACTCGCGGACCCGATTGCCGCTGGAGTGCGGCGATCGGTCCCCGGAGCCGAAGAACAGGGAGAGCCGTGTGTAAACACACCTTCCCCGTGCTTCACTGTGGCCGCAGCATCGATCGCGTCATCCCTGTAATAGGGGGACACGATCGATGACGTCACACCTACAGCCACACCCCCCTACAGTTGTAAACACACACAGGGAACACTCAAATCCTACAGCGCCCCCTTGTGGTAACTCCCAAACTGCAACTGTCATTTTCACAGTAAACAATGCAAATTTAAATGCATTTTTTGCTGTGAAAATGACAGTGGTCCCAAAAATGAGTCCGAAGTGTCCGCCATAATGTCGCAGTCACGAAAAAAATCGCTGATGGCCGCCATTAGTAGTAAAAAAAAAAAAAAAAATCATAAAAATGCAATAAAACTATCCCTTATTTTGTAAACGCCATACATTTTGCGAAAACCAACCGATAAACGCTTATTGCGATTTTTTTTTTTGCGAAAAATAGGTAGAAGAAGAATACGTATCGGCCTAAACTGAGGAAAAAATATTATATATATATTTGGGGGATATTTATTATAGCAAAAAGTAAAAAATATTGACAATTTTTCTAAATTGTCGCTCTATTTTTGTTTATAGCGCAAAAAATAAAAACCGCCGAGGTGATCAAATACCACCAAAAGAAATCTCTATTTGTGGGGAAAAAAAGGACGCCGATTTTGTTTGGGAGCCGCGTCGCACGACCGCGCAATTGTCAGTTAAAACGACGCAGTGCCGAATCACAAAAAGGGGCAAGGTCCTTTAGCAGCATTTTGGTTCCGGGGCTTAAGTGGTTAACTGACAATTGCGCGGTCGTGTGACGCGGCTCCCAAACAAAATTGGCGTCCTTTTTTCCCCCACAAATAGAGATTTCTTTTGGTGGTATTTGATCACCTCGGCGTTTTTTTTTTGCGCTATAAACAAAAATAGAGCGACAATTTAGAAAAAAAATGCAATATTTTTTACTTTTTTCTGTTAATAAAATATCCCCCAAAAAAAGATATATAAAAAAAATGTTTTTCCTCAGTTTAGTCCGATACGTATTCTTCTACATATTATTGGTAAAAAAAAAAAAAATTGCAATAAGCGTTTATCGATTGGTTTTGCGAAAAAGTTATCGGGCCAGATTAAGGCTGGCGAGCGGTTCTTTATTCCGGCGTAACGTTTCTCATTTACGTTACGCCGCCGAAACTTTTTACGCGTAAGTACTGTTATTCACATAGCACTTGCTAAAGTTGCGACGGCGTAGCGTAAATGGGCCGGCGGAATTCCAATTGGGCGGGTAGGGGGCGTGTAGTATTTAAAATAGGCGCGATCCCCCGGCGAACGTACTGCGCATGCGCCGGCCGTCAATGTATCCCAGTGCGCCTGCTCCAAATTAGGACGGCGTTATCGACGTGAACGCCAATGACGTCAATCCCCCATTCACGGACGAGTTACGCAAACGACGTAAAACTTTTCCAATTCCACGCGGTCACGGCGGCCGTACTTAACATGGGATGCGCCCGCTTTTTGTTGCTTTATCTTTACGTCAGGAAAACCCCTTACGTAAACGGTGTAAAGTCACTGCGTCGGGCCCGCGTACGTTCGTGAATTGCCGTATCTCGCTGATTTACATATTCTCGGCGTAAATCAGCGGCAACGCCCCCCGGCGGCCATTTTAAAACTACATTTAAGATCCGACGGTGTAACACAATTACGCCTGTCGGATCTTTGCAGCAAACCGGCGTACCTTGTTTTCATGCATACAGAAAACAGATAAGCCGGCGCAAAGTGTGAGTTATGCTGCCGTATCACCGATACTCCGGCGTAACTCTACCTGAATCTGGCAAAATAGGGGATAGATTTATGGCATTTTTATTTTTTTATTAGCAATGGCGGCGATCAGCGATTTTTTTTTTGTTCGGCACTGCGAAAATTATGCAGGCAGTTTGGACACTTTTGACAAATTTTTGGGACCATTGGCATTTTTATAACGATCAGTGCTATAAAAATGCATTGGATAACACTAGGGGGCGAGGAAGGGGTTAAGTATGTTCCCTGGGTGTGTTCTAACTGAAGGGGGGAGTGGCCTCACTAGGGGAAATGATAGATCGCTGTTCATACATTGTATGAACAGACAACCAGGCATTTCTCCCACTGACAGGACCGGGGGCTGTGTGTTTACACACACAGCTCCCGGTCCCCGCTCTGTAACGAGCGATCGCGTGTGCCCAAGCGGCGATCGAGCCCGCCGGGCACGCGCACGGGAGTCAGGGGCGAGCGGGAGGCACACGTGCGCGTCTCCGGTGCCACACGCGCCCCTATTGACTGCCGGGCGAGGTGACGTATAGCTAGGTGCTCTCGCCCAGCAGAGCCGACCTGCCTCCGTATAACTGCGGCGGCTGGTCGGCAAGCAGTTAAAAGCGGAGTTCCACCCAAAAATGGAACTTCTGGTATGGACACAGTGAGGCATGGGCACAGTGAGGCCATGACACAGTGAGACATGGACAGTGAGGCATGGACACAGTGAGGCATGGACATAGTGAGGCATGGACACAGTGAGGCATGGACACAGTGAGGCATGGACACAGTGAGGCATGGGCACAGTGAGACATGGACAGTGAGGCATGGACACAGTGAGGCATGGACATAGTGAGGCATGGACACAGTGAGGCATGGACACAGTGAGGCATGGACACAGTGAGGCATGGGCACAGTGAGGCATGGACACAGTGAGGCATGGGCACAGTGAGGTATGGGCACAGTGAGGCATGGACACAGTGAGGCATGGGCACAGTGAGGCATGGACACAGTGAGGCATGGACACAGTGAGGCATGGACACAGTGAGGCATGGGCACAGTGAGGTATGGGCACAGTGAGGCATGGGCACAGTGAGGCATGGGCACAGTGAGGCATGGACACAGTGAGACATGGACACAGTGAGACATGGACAGTGAGGCATGGACACAGTGAGGCATGGACATAGTGAGGCATGGACACAGTGAGGCATGGACACAGTGAGGTATGGACACAGTGAGGCATGGACACAGTGAGGTATGGACACAGTGAGGCATGGACATAGTGAGGCATGGGCACAGTGAGGCATGGACACAGTGAGACATGGACAGTGAGGCATGGACACAGTGAGGCATGGATACAGTGAGGCATGGATACAGTGAGGCATGGATACAGTGAGGTATGGACACAGTGAGGAATGGACACAGTGAGGCATGGACACAGTGAGGCATGGGCACAGTGAGGAATGGACACAGTGAGACATGGACAGTGAGGCATGGACACAGTGAGGTATGGACACAGTGAGGCATGGATACAGTGAGGCATGGATACAGTGAGGCATGGATACAGTGAGGTATGGACACAGTGAGGAATGGACACAGTGAGGAATGGACACAGTGAGGCATGGGCACAGTGAGGCATGGACACAGTGAGGCATGGACACAGTGAGGAATGGACACAGTGAGGCATGGACACAGTGAGGCATGGACACAGTGAGGCATGGACACAGTGAGGCATGGACACAGTGAGGAATGGACACAGTGAGGCATGGACACAGTGAGGAATGGACACAGTGATATTGATTGTGATATTTTATTGGTAGACTCATCACTGTGGTGCCGCAGAGGAGAAGAAGTGATTGGGGGGTAAAGACGTCGGGTGTTCTCCTCAGCTGGTCAAGGCATTTTCTTCTCACAAATGTATGGTAAGCCCTGGGAACAAGGACCATCGTTCCAGCCATTTGGGCCTTTCAGGTGAGCGCAGTCTTCTCCGCCTCCGAAACCGTGACCGAACCAATCATCAGGCTGACCGGGCCGCCAGAACCTGCCGGAACCGAAGGGAAATAGTGATCAGGCCAGGCCTTCTACTGACCAGAACCTATGGCAGGACCAACATAGAAAAGAAGTCTTAAAGGGCGAACTAACCTAAGGAGTAGGGTGACCAGACGTCCCTGGTTTCTGGGGACAGCCCCCGGATTGAGGACATTGTCCCCGGAGCCTGTCTGTCCCCATATTTGTCCCCGGATTCAGGGCCTATCCTGTGTGGGCGCTCCGCAAGCTGGGGCCGGCTCTACCATGGGTCCCATGATGGGTGGGGGGCGAGCGCCGCTCGATTATACAGAGCGGGGGTCTCCTGCTTACTCCTGTCAGACCTCTATTATAAGAGGCGGGACTTTGTCTGAGGACAGCAGCTGTGAGGGGTAAACAGGAGATCCCCGCTAGGTATAATCCATCTCCTTGCTGGCTATGCACGGCTGGGCACGGAACAGGCTGCATTGATGGGCACTGAACAGGCTGAATTGATGGGCACGGAACAGGCTGAATTGATGGGCACGGAACAGGCTGAATTGATGGGCACGGAACAGGCTGAATTGATGGGCACGGAACAGGCTGAATTGATGGGCACTGAACAGGCTGCACTGATGGGCACTGAACAGGCTGAATTGATGGGCACTGAACAGGCTGCATTGATGGGCACTGAACAGGCTGAATTGATGGGCACTGAACAGGCTGAATTGATGGGCACTGAACAGGCTGCACTGCTGGGCACTACATATATGGCCCCGGATTTCATGAAGGAAATCTGGTCACCTTACTAAGGAGAACCACTAAGAATAATCGAGACACAGCTGACAAGAAACAACGAGAGCATTCAGTGTATGGAGTGAGGTATGCTGGGTGGGTATTTAGTCCCTCCTCTACACAGGGAATATAATAACTGGTGGGGGGGTCAGTGGGGGGGTCAGGGTCTTACTTTGGATTTGCATCATAAGAAGTCCCGTCCACCCATTTCCAGGATCCGTCCGCATCTGTGAGGCCGATCCACGTGGCCCAATATTGTGAAAGATCGTGTAGGAAATTCTTTAGAAAGACAAAAAAAAAATAGATAATGTTACAGCGTTTATGTCTTACCTCCAGGGATGGACTGGCCAATGGGACTACCGGGAGTTTGCCGGTGGGCCGATGGCTCAGTGGGCCGGCTTCAGTGACAGCGGACCGCCGCCCCCCCACTCTTCTCCTCCGTCTCTCCCACACCGCTCACCTCCTCTCCCTCCCCACAGCATTCACCTGGGGGGAACAGAGAAGCAGGGGGAGGACCAGAGGTGCATGGGAGGACCAGAGGAGCATGGGGGGACCAGAGGAGCAGGGGGGACCAGAAGGAGCATGGGGGAGGGGACAGACAGCTGATTCAACAGCTATGGTCTGGGAGTTTCTCACTTCTGCCCAATCTTGTCCCATAAGGGGGGGGGGGGGGAGCACCAAACTGATTCTTTGCCCCGGGTAAAATAATGTCTAGCTTCCCCACTGGAACTACCTATAAGAGAACCAGTACCAGCAGTTCTACTCTAATGAAGCTGAACGGCTAGTGATGGGGGAGAGGGGGCTTGGGTGGCCGGGGGGGGGGGGGCGGGAGTTGTCCGTCAGCCATGGGAGAGACCTGTCAAAGTGGGCCAGTCTGGATGAGGTTCAGGGTTCAGGGCCCCAATGTATTCCTTCCTCGGCTAGATGGTATCGCCCAATGCTTGCAATGGTACACGCCCCCTGAAGATCAGACTATAAAAATATGACCCCGCCCCTTTCGCTAGACCTGCAGGAGGCCCTCCCACAATGGCACACCCAAGGGTCGGTTGTAGGAAGGGGGTACGGGTAGGTTATATGGGCGGGGCTCTTGGAGTTCTCACATTTTCTTGCTTGTCGCCAACGACCACCAAATGAGCCTTCTTCGTCTCGCAGTCTTTTTTCGCGCTCTCCCACGATCGCACACGCTGGGAAAAGTAGTAGCAGTTGAGGCCGTAGTGCTTCCAGCCCACCTCACACAATGGGTCGGTAGAGCCTGGGGGGGGGGGAGAGACAACTGTGTAGTTATTCAGCACAGAAAGTGACATCAACACATACTGTACCTGATCGAGTCCTACAATCTCCAACACGGTCACCACCGCCATCCTCCTTTATATCAGTGACGTGTGGGGCCCTCTCATTTACCCAGACCAATCTTTTTTGCTTGAACTTGATGGACTTGTGTCTTTTTTCAACCCGACTAACTATGTCATCTAAATTGGACCCCAAACCGACTGGATCGCTAATTCTGCACCTTCTCCATGACCATCAAAGCTCCTCCATAAACAATGTCGGGCTGAAAATCCCTTCTACAGCTCTCTCCAGAAGAGGGTGCCATCATACTGGGCACTCTTACACTACAGCATTGCCCACCAGAAGACCTATACAGTGTACCCCATAACACCACATTATCACCCAATCCACTGAAGGGTACAAACAACCAATCAGCACCCTATTCACCCAACAACCTACTCAACAACTCAACAGGGCATCTACCCAACACTTCCAACAACCCATAGGCACCTCATTCACTAAACATTCATATCAACATAATAGTCCACCATCCATCCAACACTCCTAACCACTCACAAGCACCTCATCCAACCAAAACTCACACCAACCCATCAATAATCAGTCAACCCCACACTCCCCACAACCCATCAGGACCCCAATCAACACTCCCTGCAACCTATCAGCTCCCCTTCCAACCAACACTCCTAGCAACCCATCAACACTCAGTTCACCCAATGCCACCAACAACCCATCAGTAACTTATCCACCCAACAATCCCCACAAACCATCAACACCCAATCCATTCAACACTCCCAATCAGCCATCAGCATCCCTTTCTAGTCAATAATCTTAGCATCCCATCCACCCAACACTTCCAGAAATTCAGCAATGTTCAATCCACTCAGCACCCCAAAGAATCCATCAACACCCCATCCACCCAACTCTCCTAACATCCCATCAACACCCCATCCATCCAACACTCCCAACATCTCATCAACACCTTGTCCACTCAACACTCCCAACATCTCATCAACACCCCATCCATCCAACACTCCCAACATCTCATCAACACCTTGTCCACCCAACACTACCAACATCCCATCAACACCCCATCCACCCAACACCCCATCCATCCAACACTCCCAACATCCCATCAGCACCCCATCCACCCAACACTCCCAACATCCCATCAGCACCCCATCCATCCAACACTCCCAACAACCCATCAGCACCCCATCCATCCAACACTCCCAACATCCCATCAGCACCCCATCCACCCAACACTCCCAACATCCCATCAGCACCCCATCCATCCAACACTCCCAACAACCCATCAGCACCCCATCCATCCAACACTCCCAGCAACTGATCAACACCTTGTCCACTCAACACTCCTAACAACTAACTTGAAAAACTCTCAGGCGGCGTACACACGACCGAGGTTCTCGCTGGAAACCAGCGAGAACCTCGCTGGAAGCTGCATTCCAGCGAGAACCTCGGCCGTGTGTACGCTCCTGGCTCGCCCCGCCCGTCGGGAATCCCGTCGAGCGGAAAGAGAGCACGCTCTCTTTTTGCTCGACGGCCCGCCTGGATGAATGGCTGGTTGCCATTCCCGACGGGCGGGTCGCCGATTTCGACGGCCGGCAGAGAACCTCGACGGGCGGAACGATGTGTTCTGCCCGTCGAGGTTCTCTGCCGTGTGTACACGGCTTCACAGAAAGGAAATAATAAACCAGTCCAAAGAGAAATATATCAGGGAATGGAATGAAATATACTCCCAGGGAGCAACCAAGTACCCCATCAAGAGACTACAGACTGGTCCCGTACCTGGAAACATCACCAAACCCTAAAGACACATCCAAACCCCAACAGAGTTTCGCGTCCACATCCTGAAAAGGGAATTATGGTGACCCTGAAAGACCTATGAGCCCAGGGAGTAACGACTGGATCAGTGGTGTAACCAGGGGTCCTCTTAATATCATAAACTACAAATCTGAGTTCTGATTCCTTCATTGAGGTAAACTTACCGTTATCTTCTTCTTCTTCTTGGGTCTCATCTGTCTGTCTCGCCACGGCTTCCAGAATCTTCCGGATGTCATTGTTGAGAGAACCTGTAATATAAAGAACATCACCTCAGCCTGCTGTGCCGCTCCATATTGTACACAGACATCATTTTCTGGGGGAATACAATTTCCGTTACACAAGTTTAACCACTTCAATACCTGCCCATAGTCATATGACGTCCACAGATGGGATCTCCCATCCTGGGTGGAGGTCATATGACGTCCTGGCGGGGATATCTGAATGATGGGGGCAGCTAGAGGCATCATTCAGATATCCTTCTCTTCTGCCGGCGATCCTGCGCACCATAAGAACGATCATAGCGGCGGTTCCGCCGATTGATCGTTCTTATAGACGGCGGAAGGGGACGTCCCCCTCCTCCCTCCGCCATCCGGTGCTTCTCCGGGCTCTCCCGTGCCATCGGGGGACTGGAGAAAGAATCGTCCGGAGCTAGCTGTGACCATAGTGATGACTGGCGACCAGATGGTCACCAGTCAACTCTACGACCGTCGGAGGACTCGGCCGCGATGTGATGACGTCACGCCCGGGTCCCCGTAAGTAAACAAAGCCGCGATTGCGGCTACTAAGCAACAGTAATCATGAGATCGGTGACATTTTTTTCACCGATCTCATGCTTTCCAGCCTGCTTCCAGCTTTCCAGCCTTCATAAAGAGGACCTGTCACACACATTCACTCTAAAAAGGGATGTTTACATTCCTTGTATTAGGAATAAAAGTGATAAAAAAAATAAAAAATTAAAACGCCCCTGTCCCCGGTAGCTCGTGCGCAGAAGCGAACACACACGCAGACAGATGTAAACGCTGTTTAAACCACACATGTGATGTATCGGCGCGTGCGTTAGCGCGCCAGCAACAATTCTAGGACCAGACCTCCTCTGTAACTCTAAACTGGTAACCTGTAAAATTTTCAAAGCCTTGCCTATGGAGATTTTTAAGTACCAAAGTTTGGCGCCATTCCACGAGTGTGCGCAATTTTAAAGCGTGACATGTTGGGTATCTATTTACTCGGTGTAACTTCATCTTTCACATTATACAAAAAAATTGTGCTAACTTTACTGTTTTGTTATTTTTTAATTCATGAAACTATTTAAAAAAATAAAAAAAAAGCGTTTGAAAAATTATTGCGAGATACGTGCGAGATAAAAAGTTGCAATGACCGCCGTTTTATTCCCTAGGGTGTCTGCTAAAAAAAAACATATATATTGTTGGGGGTTCTGCGTAATTTTCTAGCAAAAGAATGATGATTTGTACATGTAGGAGAGAAGAGCCAGAATAGACCCGGTATGGAGGTGGGTATAAAAGCCCGGTATGGAGGTGGGTATAAAAGCCCGGTATGGAGGTGGGTATAAAAGCCCCGGTATGGAGGTGGGTATAAAAGCCCGGTATGGAGGTGGGTATAAAAGCCTGGTATGGAGGTGGGTATAAAAGCCCGGTATGGAGGTGGGTATAAAAGCCCGGTATTGAGGTGGGTATAAAAGCCCGGTATGGAGGTGGTATAAAAGTCCGGTATGGAGGTGGGTATAAAAGCCCGGTATGGAGGTGGTATAAAAGCCCGGTATGGAGGTGGTATAAAAGCCCGGTATGGAGGTGGGTATAAAAGCCCGGTATGGAGGTGGTATAAAAGCCCGGTATTGAGGTGGGTATAAAAGCCTGGTATGGAGGTGGTATAAAAGCCCGGTATGGAGGTGGTATAAAAGCCCGGTATGGAGGTGGGTATAAAAGCCCGGTATGGAGGTGGGTATAAAAGCCCGGTATGGAGGTGGGTATAAAAGCCCGGTATAAAATAAATAAAAGAGGTGGGTATAAAAGCCCGGTATGGAGGTGGGTATAAAAGCCCGGTATGGAGGTGGGTATAAAAGCCCGGTATGGAGGTGGGTATAAAAGCCTGGTATGGAGGTGGGTATAAAAGCCCGGTATGGAGGTGGGTATAAAAGCCCGGTATGGAGGTGGGTATAAAAGCCTGGTATGGAGGTGGGTATAAAAGCCCGGTATGGAGGTGGGTATAAAAGCCCCGTATTGAGGTGGGTATAAAAGCCCGGTATGGAGGTGGTATAAAAGTCCGGTATGGAGGTGGGTATAAAAGCCCGGTATGGAGGTGGGTATAAAAGCCCGGTATGGAGGTGGTATAAAAGCCCGGTATTGAGGTGGGTATAAAAGCCTGGTATGGAGGTGGTATAAAAGCCCGGTATGGAGGTGGTATAAAAGCCCGGTATGGAGGTGGGTATAAAAGCCCGGTATGGAGGTGGGTATAAAATCCCGGTATGGAGGTGGGTATAAAAGCCTGGTATGGAGGTGGTATAAAAGCATGGTATGGAGGTGGGTATAAAAGCCCGGTATAGAGGTGGGTATAAAAGCCCGGTATGGAGGTGGGTATAAAAGCCCGGTATGGAGGTGGTATAGGTGGGTAAAAGCCCGGTATGGAGGTGGGTATGAAAGCCCGGTATGGAGGTGGGTATAAAGCCCGGTAGGAGGTGGGTATGAAAGCCGGTATGGAGGTGGGTATAAAAGCGGTATGGAGGTGGGTATAAAAGCCTGGTATGGAGGTGGGTATGAAAGCGGTATGGAGGCGGGTATAAAAGCCTGGTAGGTGGGTATAAAAGCCCGGTATGGAGGTGGTATAAAAGCCCGGTATGGAGGTGGGTATAAAGCCCGTAGAAGGTGGTATAAAAGCCCGGTATTGAGGTGGGTATAAAAGCCCGGTATAGAGGTGGGTATAAAAGCCCGGTATGGAGGTGGGTATAAAAGCCCGGTATGGAGGTGGGTATAAAAGCGGGTATAAAAGCCCGGTATGGAGGTGGGTATGAAAGAGGGGTATAAAAAGCCCGGTATGGAGGTGGGTATGCCCGGTAAGGCGGGTAGCCCGGTATGGAGGTGGGTATGAAAGCCCGGTATGGAGGTGGGTATGAAAGCACGGTATGGAGGTGGGTATAAAAGCCCGGTATGGAGGTGGGTATAAAAGCCTGGTATGGAGGTGGGTATGAAAGCCCGGTATGGAGGCGGGTATAAAAGCCTGGTATGGAGGTGGGTATAAAAGCCCGGTATGGAGGTGGGTATAAAAGCCCGGTATGGAGGTGGGTATGAAAGCCCGGTATGAAGGTGGGTATAAAAGCCCGGTATGGAGGTGGGTATGAAAGCCCGGTATGAAGGTGGGTATAAAAGCCCGGTATGGAGGTGGGTATAAAAGCCCGGTATGGACTGGGTATAAAAGCCCGGGATTGAGGTGGGTATAAAAGCCCGGTATTGAGGTGGGTATAAAAGCCCGGTATGGAGGTGGTATAAAAGCCCGGTATGGAGGTGGGTATAAAAGCCCGGTATAGAGGTGGGTATAAAAGCCCGGTATGGAGGTGGGTATAAAAGCCCGGTATGGAGGCGGGTATAAAAGCCCGGTATGGAGGTGGGTATGAAAGCCCGGTATGGAGGTGGGTATGAAAGCCCGGTATGGAGGTGGGTATGAAAGCCCGGTATGGAGGTGGGTATGAAAGCACGGTATGGAGGTGGGTATAAAAGCCCGGCATGGAGGCGGGTATAAAAGCCTGGTATGGAGGTGGGTATAAAAGCCCGGTATGGAGGTGGGTATAAAAGCCCGGTATGGAGGTGGGTATGAAAGCCCGGTATGAAGGTGGGTATAAAAGCCCGGTATGGAGGTGGGTATGAAAGCCCGGTATGAAGGTGGGTATAAAAGCCCGGTATGGAGGTGGGTATAAAAGCCCGGTATGGACTGGGTATAAAAGCCCGGGATTGAGGTGGGTATAAAAGCCCGGTATGGAGGTGGGTATGAAAGCCCGGTATGGAGGTGGGTATGAAAGCCTGGTATGGAGGTGGGTATAAAAGCCCGGTATGGAGGTGGGTATAAAAGCCCGGTATGGAGGCGGGGGTATAAAAGCCCGGTAGGTGGGTATAAAGCCCGGTAGGAGGTGGGTATGAAAGCCCGGTATGGAGGTGGTATAAAGCCCGGTAGTGGGTATGAAAGCCGGTATGGAGGTGGGTATAAAAGCCCGGTATGGAGGTGGGTATAAAAGCCCGGTATGGAGGTGGTATAAAAGCCCGGTATTGAGGTGGGTATAAAAGCCTGGTATGGAGGTGGTATAAAAGCCCGGTATGGAGGTGGTATAAAAGCCCGGTATGGAGGTGGGTATAAAAGCCCGGTATGGAGGTGGGTATAAAATCCCGGTATGGAGGTGGGTATAAAAGCCTGGTATGGAGGTGGTATAAAAGCCCGGTATGGAGGTGGGTATAAAAGCCCGGTATTGAGGTGGGTATAAAAGCCCGGTATAGAGGTGGGTATAAAAGCCCGGTATGGAGGTGGGTATGAAAGCCCGGTATGAAGGTGGGTATAAAAGCCCGGTATGGAGGTGGGTATAAAAGCCCGGTATGGAGGTGGGTATGAAAGCCCGGTATGGAGGTGGGTATGAAAGCCTGGTATGGAGGTGGGTATAAAAGCCCGGTATGGAGGTGGGTATAAAAGCCCGGTATTGAGGTGGGTATAAAAGCCCGGTATGGAGGTGGTATAAAAGTCCGGTATGGAGGTGGGTATAAAAGCCCGGTATGGAGGTGGGTATAAAAGCCCGGTATGGAGGTGGTATAAAAGCCCGGTATTGAGGTGGGTATAAAAGCCTGGTATGGAGGTGGTATAAAAGCCCGGTATGGAGGTGGGTATGAAAGCCCGGTATGAAGGTGGGTATAAAAGCCCGGTATGGAGGTGGGTATAAAAGCCCGGTATGGAGGTGGGTATGAAAGCTGGGTATAAAGCCTGGTAGGAGGTGGGTATAAAAGCCCGGGATTGAGGTGGGTATAAAAGCCCGGGATTGAGGTGGGTATAAAAGCTGAGGTGGTAAGCCCGGTATGGAGGTGGGTATAAAAGCCCGGTATGGAGGTGGGTATAAAAGCCCGGTATGGACTGGGTATAAAAGCCCGGGATTGAGGTGGGTATAAAAGCCCGGGATTGAGGTGGGTCTGAAAGCCCGGTATGGAGGTGGGTATAAAAGCCCGGTATGGAGGTGGTATAGAAGCCCGGTATGGAGGTGGGTATGAAAGCCCGGTATGGAGGTGGGTATAAAAGCCCGGTATGGAGGTGGGTATAAAAGCCCGGTATGGAGGTGGGTATAAAAGCCCGGTATGGAGGTGGGTATAAAAGCCTGGTATGGAGGTGGTATAGAAGCCCGGTATGGAGGTGGGTATGAAAGCCCGGTATGGAGGTGGGTATGAAAGCCCGGTATGGAGGTGGGTATAAAAGCCTGGTATGGAGGTGGTATAGAAGCCCGGTATGGAGGTGGGTATGAAAGCCCGGTATGGAGGTGGGTATAAAAGCCCGGTATGGAGGTGGGTATAAAAGCCCGGTATGGAGGTGGGTATAAAAGCCTGGTATGGAGGTGGTATAGAAGCGGTATGGAGGTGGGTATGAAAGCCCGGTATGGAGGTGGGTATGAAAGCCCGGTATGGAGGTGGGTATAAAAGCCTGGTATGGAGGTGGTATAGAAGCGGTATGGAGGTGGGTATAAAAGGAGGTGGGTATAAAAGCCCGGTATGGAGGTGGGTATAAAAGCCCGGTATGGAGGTGGGTATAAAAGCCCGGTATGGAGGTGGGTATGAAAGCCCGGTATGGAGGTGGGTATGAAAGCCCGGTATGGAGGTGGGTATGAAAGCCCGGGATTGAAGGGGTTAAGCGCCACAAACATTTTACATCTGAAAAATACAATTCTTGCCATGCCTGTAAAGTCCTACCCTTACCCTTACCCTCTGGACTTCAATGGCCCTTACCCCCAACACTAAACTAAAAAAATAGAATTATACTCGCCTTCTTATTTCAGGAATATTTATTACCATTCGAACTATCCCACCAGTATTGGTAATCGCTAAAAACCAACGCGCCAGAAATTTGCGCCAAAAGTAATTTACTGTTTAACGTACAGAAGATCTAAGGCACTACTGGGCCCCTGAGTCCGGCGGTGGGCAGTGACTGTCCAGAATTCCCATACTGTGATGTCATAGATCTTACAAACAGCTGACCCGCTGCCCAGCAATTAGGATGTCTTCTAATGGAAGGGCCTCCATCAGCCAATGGCCGGCAACCAAAACTCGGGAAGAAAGACAAAAATAGGGGGCTATGGGAAACGGGAAAGGGGAGTGGTGGCAGCTGTGGGGAGGGAGAAAGAGCGCACCGGGAGCTCCTAACACAATGTGGGGGTGGCTATCTTGGCAGATTCAGGGCTTTACTTCTTCATGTTAGTTCTGCTCCCCTAAAGCAGGGGCGGATCCAGGGGGGGGGGGGGCTCAACACTTGTACAATGAAACAGAAACTGCAGTTGAAACACATAAAGGGATTATGATACGGAGGCAGCCCCCTCCTTGCACATCCCCCGCTGGGATGTCTCCAGACCTTTGTCTACGTGCCATGACCCAACACAATAAAACAGCAACAAGGGGGGGATGGGAGATAAGGGATGTAGCATTACATTATCTCAATGCCATCTTGTCCCCAAGTTCTCGTAGCCCACCGCTATGGGAATACCGCCATCTTGTATGTGCCTAAAAGTACATTGTTTGTGGAATAAAAGTGTATATTTAGCCCAGCCCGGCCAATAGCCGAAAACGAGCCCAGCCACAGATACCGCGGCCACCCGTTCCCGATGGCCCGGCGACCCCGGACACGAATGTCTGGAGGTGGCATCTTCTTCAGGTGGTGGGAGACGGCAAACAGCCCTCCAAATCTCCCGAACTCTGCTGGGCCATAGTCTGTGGGTAGGAGGCCAGCCCACAGCCCCTCCAAACCATACAGTGACAGTGCATTCTGTCAGGCGGCGTACACACGACCGAGGTTCTCACTGGAAACCAGCGAGAACCTCGCTGGAAGCTGCATTTCAGCGAGAACCTCGGCCGTGTGTACGCTGCTGGCTCGCCCCGCCCCGTCGGGAATCCCGTTGAGCGATAAGAGAGCAGGCTCTCTATTTGCTCGACGGCCCGCCTGGATGAATGGCTGGTTGCCATTCCCGACGGGCGGGTCGCCGATTTCGACGGCCGGCAGAGAACCTCGACGGGCGGAACGATGTGTTCTGCCCGTCGAGTTTCTCTGCCGTGTGTACGCGGCTTCACACTGTATATTCATCTACCTTCATAACTATATAGACCTCCGTGCTACACCCCCCCCCCCTTTATCCTGATCACCTGGATAGATCACATTCCACAGTCTCTCTGTGACTCCCGGGATAAATTAGGTTTTTAACAGGTTTTTTCACCTTTTGTAGTTTGTACCCTTCAGCAAATTCTGCCCCAGCTCACCTCTCATGTCCTTCACAAAGGTTTCGATGTCAGTCAGTTTCTCCATCATCCTGGAATCTAGAGGAGGAGAACATCCATAAGAGGAGGAGACCAGACCCCCGTCACATAGTGTCACCCCTCAGAGGTCCATCTTACTATCCTAGACCAGACCCCCGTCACATAGTGTCCCCCCTCAGAGGTCCATCTTACTATCCTAGACCAGACCCCCGTCACATAGTGTCTCCCCTCAGAGGTCCATCTTACCCTCCTAGACCAGACCCCCATCACATAGAGTCTCCCCTCAGAGGTCCATCTTACCCTCCTAGACCAGACCCCCGTCACATAGTGTCTCCCCCCAGAGGTCCATCTTACCCTCCTAGACCAGACCCCCATCACATAGTGTCTCCCCTCAGAGGTCCATCTTACTATCCTAGACCAGACCCCCGTCACATAGTGTCTCCCCCCAGAGGTCCATCTTACCCTCCTAGACCAGACCCCCGTCACATAGTGTCTCCCCTCAGAGGTCCATCTTACCATCCTAGACCAGACCCCCGTCACATAGTGTCTCCCCCCAGAGGTCCATCTTACCCTCCTAGACCAGACCCCCGTCACATAGTGTCTCCCCCCAGAGGTCCATCTTACCCTCCTAGACCAGACCCCCGTCACATAGTGTCCCCCCTCAGAGGTCCATCTTACCCTCCTAGACCAGACCCCCGTCACATAGTGTCTCCCCCCAGAGGTCCATATTACCCTCCTAGACCAGACCCCCGTCACATAGTGTCTCCCCTCAGAGGTCCATCTTACCATCCTAGACCAGACCCCCGTCACATAGTGTCCCCCTTCAGAGGTCCATCTTACCATCCTAGACCAGACCCCCATCACATAGTGTCACCCCTCAGAGGTCCATCTTACCATCCTAGACCAGACCCCCATCACATAGTGTCCCCCCCTTTAGAGGTCCATCTTACCATCCTAGACCAGACCCCCATCACATAGTGTCTCCCCTCAGAGGTCCATCTTACCATCCTAGACCAGACCCCGTCACATAGTGTCACCCCTCAGAGGTCCATCTTACCATCCTAGACCAGACCCCCGTCACATAGTGTCTCCCCTCAGAGGTCCATCTTACCATCCTAGACCAGACCCCCATCACATAGTGTCACCCCTCAGAGGTCCATCTTACCATCCTAGACCAGACCCCCCGTCACATAGTGTCACCCCTCAGAGGTCCATCTTACCATCCTAGACCAGACCCCCATCACATAGTGTCTCCCCTCAGAGGTCCATCTTACCATCCTAGACCAGACCCCCATCACATAGTGTCTCCCCTCAGAGGTCCATCTTACCATCCTAGACCAGACCCCCATCACATAGTGTCTCCCCTCAGAGGTCCATCTTACCATCCTAGACCAGACCCCCATCACATAGTGTCACCCCTCAGAGGTCCATCTTACCATCCTAGACCAGACCCCCATCACATAGTGTCTCCCCTCAGAGGTCCATCACACCATCCTAGACCAGACCCCCATCACATAGTGTCTCCCCTCAGAGGTCCATCTTACCATCCTAGATCAGACCCCCATCACATAGTGTCTCCCCTCAGAGGTCCATCTTACCATCCTAGACCAGACCCCCATCACATAGTGTCACCCCTCAGAGGTCCATCTTACCATCCTAGACAAGACCCCTGTCACATAGTGTCTCCCCTCAGAGGTCCATCTTACCATCCTAGACCAGACCACCGTCACATAGTGTCACCCCTCAGAGGTCCATCTTACCCTCCTAGACCAGACCCCCATCACATAGTGTCTCCCCTCAGAGGTCCATCTTACCATCCTAGACCAGACCCCCATCACATAGTGTCACCCCTCAGAGGTCCATCTTACCATCCTAGACCAGACCCCCATCACATAGTGTCTCCCCTCAGAGGTCCATCTTACCATCCTAGACAAGACCCCCGTCACATAGTGTCTCCCCTCAGAGGTCCATCTTACCATCCTAGACAAGACCCCTGTCACATAGTGTCTCCCCTCAGAGGTCCATCTTACCATCCTAGACCAGACCACCGTCACATAGTGTCACCCCTCAGAGGTCCATCTTACCCTCCTAGACCAGACCCCCATCACATAGTGTCTCCCCTCAGAGGTCCATCTTACCATCCTAGACCAGACCCCCATCACATAGTGTCACCCCTCAGAGGTCCATCTTACCATCCTAGACCAGACCCCCATCACATAGTGTCTCCCCTCAGAGGTCCATCTTACCATCCTAGACCAGACCCCCGTCACATAGTGTCTCCCCTCAGAGGTCCATCTTACCATCCTAGACCAGACCCCCGTCACATAGTGTCTCCCCTCAGAGGTCCATCTTACCATCCTAGACCAGACCCCCATCACATAGTGTCTCCCCTCAGAGGTCCATCTTACCATCCTAGACCAGACCCCCATCACATAGTGTCTCCCCTCAGAGGTCCATCTTACCATCCTAGACCAGACCCCCGTCACATAGTGTCTCCCCTCAGAGGTCCATCTTACCATCCTAGACCAGACCCCCATCACATAGTGTCACCCCTCATAGGGGCATCTTACCATCCTAGATCAGACCCCCATCACATAGTGTCTCCCCTCAGAGGTCCATCTTACCATCCTAGACCAGACCCCCCATCACATAGTGTCTCCCCTCAGAGGTCCATCTTACCATCCTGGGACAGTTTCTCCACTCCTAGACTCAGATTCCTCAGCTTCACCTCCATGTTCTGTTCTGTCTGATCCACCCCCTGACCTGTCAGAGACAAAGAACCAACATTTATTCCCACAAATCAGTGATATGGAGGAGGACCATGAAACTGCCACCACCCTGGACCCAACTACCCAAAGGTCCCTCTACTGGAGGATTTCATCCAATAATATCTTGGGGAAGGTTAAGTATTATATTCACTAACAAATGCTTTCTGGTAATAAATGGGTTCATTTGAAAAAATAAATAATAAGTTGAATGTTTTCTAGGCCTTTGAGTGAATTGTAATATTCTGGTAGGTATTGGTGCACAATCGGACAATATAATAGATATGAAGCGCCCTGCTCCTGTTGAACAGGTGCTGCTGTAAATTTAGAGGGGTCTGAGTTGTTATTTGGCTCAGACAAATATGGTTGACGGCAATTTGGCCTCTGTTCCAGCCATGGCTGTGCTGGGAGTAACCTTAATTGTTCGCCTGGGGTTGTTATTACCACCTGAGGCCAAGGATGGCAGCAGCAAAGTCAGGGTGTATTGGGTGTTCCCCTCAGCAGTGAATCAGTGGGAGTGGTTTCCCCTGCTGTGCATGCTGGGGAGGGGTACTTAAGGGACAGACACCATTGGCGGGGGTCCATCGTTCGTGATTCGTGGCCTGCCTGGCCTGAGGTGCGTGTTCCTGAATCCTGACTCCGGGACCACATTGGTCTGGGGTCGCGGCTTCGCCTGGTAGGCCCAGTAGTCTGGCTGGGCCTGCATCTTCAAAGGTGATCCTGTGCTGTCCCTCCTGCGGGAGGAGGCCACTTGATGAAGGAAGCCAGGGGAGGACCTATCCTGGAGAGGACCATGCAAGAGGCTGGTATCTTGGGAGAGGCCTGGAGACTTCATCAAAGGATGAACCGTACTCCGAGAGGCTTGACAGTGGTCATCTGTCGGATCTGAATTTCTACTAAAGTTAAGCTGGAGAGATCCGGGTGCTGAATCCTGTGTTAAGGGGATTCTGGACCGAAAGTGTCTCCTCAAGAAGGAAGGTCTGTGGCAGAGACTGGACTTTATTCCGTGTGCCATTCCGGCTACTAGGTCATTGAGAGGGACCTATCCGGGGAGCAAAACCTTTTTGTGATTATACACCTGAACCCACCTACCTACCTATTTACCCTTCCACTCCTCCAACTTCTTTTCTACTAAGATCTTCAAATAAATCCTAGAAAAAAAGAGGTGTATCGTGTGGACATTGGAATTCTTCAGACTCTCTTTTCCACCCTGGACAGCGAGAAGGTAGAGGTAACGTGCCCTCCGAAATACTCCGCTCCTTCTCCGGGTAGTGCTACAGATATAGATGTTGTGACGGGGGTCACTTTGGGTGGGGGGTTTGTGCAACTCATAACTCTGGAAACTCTTGGCTAGATTCACGTAGAGCGGCGTAATCTCAGATACGCTACGCCGCTGTAAATTAGAGAGGCAAGTGCTGTATTCACAAAGCTAAGTTACGGCGGCGTAGCGTAAATGGGCCGGCGTGAGCCCGCCAAATTCAAATGTGTTTGATGTGGGCGTGTTTTACTTAAATTAAGTGTGACCCCACGTAATTTTGATGCTTTTTACTAACGGCGCATGCGCCGTCCGTGGGCATATCCCAGTGCGCATGCTCCAAATGACGCCGCTATGACTCATTGGTTTCGACGTGAACGTAATTTACGTCCAGCCCCATTCACGGACGAGTTACGCAAAACAACGTAAAATTTATAAAATTTGAAGCGGTCCCGACGTCCATACTTAAAATTGGCTGCGCCATCTTTTTGTTGGAATATCTTTACGCCTGAAAACGCCTTACGTAAACGGCGCATCTGTACTGCGACGGGCGTACGTTCGTGAATATGCGTATCTCGCTGATTTACATATTCTAGGCGTAAATCAGCGTACACGCCCCTAGCGGGCAGCGTAAATAGGCAGCTAAGATACGACGGCATAGGAGACTTACGCCGGTTAGTATCTTAGCAACATTTAGGAGTATCTAACTTTGAGAATACGCTTAAAGATACGACGGCGCAGATTCTATGTTTCGACGGCGTATCTACTGATACGCCATCGTAAGTCTTTCTGAATCTGGCCACCTGTGTCCAGCTTCCCCGACCCTCTTATGGGTAGATCCCCCTGTGTCTCTAGCAGGGGTGTCATATCTTTGGCCTATAAGGAAATGCAGTAATTCAAATAATGTCCACTAGACAAAGGACTGTTGACGGGCAGCGCTCTATGGTAATGTGCATTTCCTGTCGTGTTCCTGAAAACGGTCTTCTCTTCCTATCACCACTCTTTCATCTCTTTTCCACTGGACAGTCCACATGGAGTCCCCTAAGCCGGCACCACATGGTTCCTAAGTCCTGATCCTCCTGGGGCGGCGTCGCTGGTATGATAAAGACTGTTTATCTATATGCCTAGTAGACATTTGTTTGTGTTCATATAATTCATGTTCATTTATTTGTTTATCTCTAGTTTCACCGTTATTCATACGCATCTTATATGGCCACCACCTGTTCATCGTAATAAAGATCCAAAGTTATAGACAGTTTGGTTATTTAGGGTGCAAGGTTTAAGCTGTATGTTGAGCTGCGTGTACGCCGGGGGCAAACGTGTAGTGAGAACAGAACAAGGGGTACAGGGTGACTGAGAACCCCACTATGATCTGTGCTGGTCAGACTGAATGTTGTATATATGTATATATTGTGTGTTGTCTCATGCTGTTGTGTATTATTTGCTGGGATGGTTTGGGGTGTGACTGTATTCTATTGTTCTATTGTGGTGTCTGCCTCAACTATTATAGGATGTGCATGTGCGTTTGCTGTGAGGAAAGAGAGAGGGGGGACTCCTCCAGCAGCCACCCCTGCTGATAAGTGTTTACTGATGAGATGTTTGAACCCATCTGACCTGTGTGGCCATTGTCATTGGACAGTTTAACCCGCCCTATTTTGAAATGAGATATCTGTGTAACATGAGCTCGAATAAAGTAGTCTGCTGGTTTTTACCCGACACTGAAGTATGGCTGGTGACTGGGGGGGGCGCTAAAGAGTCCTGAACAGAGGAAGCATTGACGGCGGACATAGTCCTGGGTTTGTCACAGATGTAGTATTGGGTCATAATATGGTCACCAAAGCCATCCCACTAGAACTGATGATGGGGTGAGACTGAGTGTCTGGTGATCATAGGAGGGTAGAAAAGGCAAAGTGAGAGCGAACTTCAGGTGAAGACATTTCCCAATTCACATGAACAACTTCAGGGAGATCGGGAGCTGAATGTAGTCTGTAGGGAGCAGAAAGAAGGAAGAACTGCCGATCATAGACAGGATGGGGGATGGTAAAATGGTAGCTGCTCGTGGACTGCAGGAGAGATGAGAAAGAGGTATATAAAGAGGGTGGAGGAGACGGGGCAGATTGGGTACTAATCATATTGGACTGAGAGACTATATAGTTTCCAGAGAATGTAGTGTGGACAGTGGGGGGGGGGGGGGGGGGGGGGGGGGGGGGGGGGGATCTTCCAGAGAATGTAGTGTGGACAGTGGGGGGGGGGGGAGATCTTCCAGGGAATGTAGTGTGGACAGTGGGGGGAGATCTTCCAGAGAATGTAGTGTGGACAGTGGGTGGAGATCTTCCAGAGAATGTAGTGTGGACAGTGGGGGGAGATCTTCCAGAGAATGTAGGGGTGTGGACAGTGGGGGGGAGATCTTCCAGAGAATGGGGTAGTGTGGACAGTGGGGGGAGATCTTCCAGAGAATGTAGTGTGGACAGTGGGGGGAGATCTTCCAGAGAATGTAGTGTGGACAGTGGGGGGAGATCTTCCAGAGAATGTAGTGTGGACAGTGGGGGGAGATCTTCCAGAGAATGTAGTGTGGACAGTGGGGGGGGGGAGATCTTCCAGAGAATGTAGTGTGGACAGTGGGGGGGGAGATCTTCCAGAGAATGTAGTGTGGACAGTGGGGGGGGAGATCTTCCAGAGAATGTAGTGTGGACAGTGGGGGGGGGGAGATCTTCCAGAGAATGTAGTGTGGACAGTGGGGGGAGATCTTCCAGGGAATGTAGTGTGGACAGTGGGGGGAGATCTTCCAGAGAATGTAGTGTGGACAGTGGGGGGAGATCTTCCAGAGAATGTAGTGTGGACAGTGGGGAGATCTTCCAGAGAATGTAGTGTGGACAGTGGGGGAGATCTCCAGAGAATGTAGTGTGGACAGTGGGGGGAGATCTTCCAGAGAATGTAGTGTGGACAGTGGGGGAGATCTTCCAGAGAATGTAGTGTGGACAGTGGGGGGAGATCTTCCAGGGAATGTAGTGTGGACAGTGGGGGGAGATCTCCAGAGAATGTAGTGTGGACAGTGGGGGGGGGAGATCTTCCAGGGAATGTAGTGTGGACAGTGGGGGGAGATCTTCCAGAGAATGTAGTGTGGACAGTGGGGGGGGGAGATCTTCCAGGAATGTAGTGTGGACAGTGGGGGGGAGATCTTCCAGAGAATGTAGTGTGGACAATGGGGGAGATCTTCCAGAGAATGTAGTGTGGACAGTGGGGGGAGATCTCCAGAGAATGTAGTGTGGACAGTGGGGGGAGATCTTCCAGAGAATGTAGTGTGGACAGTGGGGGGAGATCTTCCAGAGAATGTAGTGTGGACAGTGGGGGGAGATCTTCCAGAGAATGTAGTGTGGACAGTGGGGGGAGATCTTCCAGGAATGTAGTGTGGACAGTGGGGGGGAGATCTTCCAGAGAATGTAGTGTGGACAGTGGGGAGTGGAGATCTTCCAGGGAATGTAGTGTGGACAGTGGGGGAGATCTTCCAGAGAATGTAGTGTGGACAGTGGGGGGGGGGGAGATCTTCCAGGGAATGTAGTGTGGACAGTGGGGGGGAGATCTTCCAGGGAATGTAGTGTGGACAGTGGGGGGAGATCTTCCAGAGAATGTAGTGTGGTCAGTGGGGGGAGATCTTCCAGAGAATGTAGTGTGGACAGTGGGGGGAGATCTTCCAGAGAATGTAGTGTGGACAGTGGGGGGAGATCTTCCAGGGAATGTAGTGTGGACAGTGGGGGGAGATCTTCCAGGGAATGTAGTTGGACAGTGGGGGGAGATCTTCCAGAGGATGTAGTGTGGACAGTGGACAGTGGGGGGGGGGGGGGGAGGGCGAGGGGGGTGGGGGGTGGGGGGGGGGGGGGGGGGGAGGAGGGGGGAGTGGTGGGGAGGGGGGGAGGGGGGGTGGGGAGGGGGGGGAGTGGTGGAGGGGGGGGGGGGGGGAGATCTCCAGAGGATGTAGTGTGGACAGTGGGGGGGTGGGGGAGGATCTTCCAGAGGATGTAGTGTGGACAGTGGGGGGGAGATCTTCCAGGAATGTAGTGTGGACAGTGGTGGGGGGGGGATCTTCCAGAGGAATGTAGTGTGGACAGTGGGGGGAGATCTTCCAAAGAATGTAGTGTGGACAGTGGGGGGAGATCTTCCAGAGAATGTAGTGTGGACAGTGGGGGGAGATCTTCCAGAGAATGTAGTGTGGACAGTGGGGGGGGATCTTATCTTCCAGATGATGTAGTGTGGACAGTGGGGGGAGATCTCCAAAGAATGTAGTGTGGACAGTGGGGGGAGATCTTCCAGAGAATGTAGTGTGGACATTGGGGGGAGATCTTCCAGGGAATGTAGTGTGGACAGTGGGGGGAGATCTTCCAGAGAATGTAGTGTGGACAGTGAGGGGAGATCTTCCAGGGAATGTAGTGTGGACAGTGGGGGGGAGATCTTCCAGAGAATGTAGTGAGGACAGTGGGGGGAGATCTTCCAGAGAATGTAGTGTGGACAGTGGGGGGAGATCTTCCAGAGGATGTAGTGTGGACAGTGGGGGGAGATCTCCAGAGAATGTAGTGTGGACAGTGGGGGGAGATCTTCCAGGGAATGTAGTGTGGACAGTGGGGGGAGATCTTCCAGAGAATGTAGTGTGGACAGTGGGGGGAGATCTTCCAGAGAATGTAGTGTGGACAGTGAGGGGAGATCTTCCAGGGAATGTAGTGTGGACAGTGGGGGGAGATCTTCCAGGGAATGTAGTGTGGACAGTGGGGGGGGGGGGGGGGGAGATCTTCCAGAGAATGTAGTGTGGACATGAGGGGAGATCTCCAGAGAATGTTGTGTGGACAGTGGGGGGAGATCTTCCAGAGAATGTAGTGAGGACAGTGGGGAGATCTTCCAGAGAATGTAGTGTGGACAGTGAGGGGAGATCTTCCAGAGAATGTAGTGTGGACAGTGAGGGGAGATCTTCCAGAGAATGTTGTGTGGACAGTGGGGGGAGATCTTCCAGAGAATGTAGTGAGGACAGTGGGGAGATCTTCCAGAGAATGTAGTGTGGACAGTGGGGGAGATCTTCCAGATAATGTAGTGTGGACAGTGGGGGGAGATCTTCCAGAGAATGTAGTGTGGACAGTGGGGGGAGATCTTCCAGAGAATGTAGTGTGGACAGTGAGGGGAGATCTTCCAGAGAATGTTGTGTGGACAGTGGGGGGAGATCTTCCAGAGAATGTAGTGAGGACAGTGGGGGATCTTCTTCCAGAGAATGTAGTGTGGACAGTGGGGGAGATCTTCCAGATAATGTAGTGTGGACAGTGGGGGGGACAGTGGTGGGGGTTGAGTGTGGACAGTGGGGGGGGGAAGTGGGTGGGGGGGGGAGATCTTCCAGAGAATGTAGTGTGGACAGTGGGGGGGGGGGGGGGGGGGATCTTCCAGAGAATGTAGTGTGGACATGGGGGTGGGGGAGATCTTCCAGAGAATGTAGTGTGGACAGTGGGGGGGAGATCTTCCAGGGAATGTAGTGTGGACAGTGGGGGGGAGATCTTCCAGGGAATGTAGTGTGGACAGTGGGGGGAGATCTTCCAGAGAATGTAGTGTGGACAGTGGGGGGGGTGGGGGGGGGGGGATCTTCCAGAGAATGTAGTGTGTGGACAGTGGGGGGGAGATCTTCCAGGGAATGTAGTGTGGTGACAGTGGGGGGGAGATCTTCCAGGGTGAGATCTGGAATGTAGTGTGGACAGTGAGGGGAGATCTTCCAGAGAATGTCGTGTGTACAGTGGGGGGTGGGGGGGGGGATCTTCCAGAGAATGTAGTGTGGACAGTGGGGGGGAGATCTTCCCAGGGAATGTAGTGTGGACAGTGGGGGGAGATCTTCCAGGGAATGTAGTAGTGTGGACAGTGAGGGGAGATCTTCCAGAGAATGTAGTGTGGACAGTGGGGGGGATCTTCCAGAGAATGTAGTGTGGACAGTGGGGGGGAGATCTTCCAGGGAATGTAGTGTGGACAGTGGGGGGGGAATCTTCCAGGGAATGTAGTGTGGACAGTGGGGGGGGGGGGGAGATCTCCAGGGAATGTAGTGTGGACAGTGGGGGGGATCTTCCAGAAATGTAGTGTGGACAGTGGGGGGGAGATCTTCCAGGGAATGTAGTGTGGACAGTGGGGGGGGGGGGGGGGGGGAGATCTTCCAGAAATGTAGTGTGGAACAGTGGGTGGGGGGGTGGAGGGGTGGGGGGGGGGGGTGATCTTCCAGAGAATGTAGTGTGGACAGTGGGGGGGAGATCTTCCAGGAATGTAGTGTGGACAGTGGTGGGGGGGAGATCTTCCAGGGAATGTAGTGGTTGGACAGTGGGGGGAGATCTTCCAGAGAATGTCGTGTGGACAGTGGGGGGGGGGGGGGATCTTCCAAGATGAAGTGGGGGGGGGGGGGGGGGGGAGATCTCCAGAGAATGTAGTGTGTGACAGGGGGACAGTGGGGGGGGATCTTCCAGGAATGTAGTGTGGACGTGGTGGGGGGAGATCTTCCAGGGAATGTAGTGTGGACATGGGGGGGGTCTTGGGTGGGGGGAGGGGGGGGGTTCCAGGGGGGGTGGGGGTGGGGGGGGGGTTGGGGGGGGGGGGGTGGGGGGATCTCCAGGGAATGTAGTGTGGACAGTGGGGGGGGGGGGGGGACAGTGGGGGGGGGAGATCTCCAGGGAATGTAGTGTGGACAGTGGGGGGGAGATCTTCCAGAGAATGTAGTGTGGACAGTGGGGGGGAGATCTCCAGGAATGTAGTGTGGACAGTGGGGGGGGGGGGGGGGGGGGGGGGGGTGGGGGGGGGAGATCTTCCAGAGAATGTAGTGTGGACAGTGGGGGGGGATCTTCCAGAGAATGTAGTGTGGACAGTGGGGGGGAGATCTTCCAAGGGAATGTAGTGTGGACAGTGGGGGGAGAATCTTCCAGGAATGTAGTGTGGACAGTGGGGGGAGATCTTCCAGAGAATGTCGTGTGGACATTGGGGGGGGGGGGG
The DNA here is from genome assembly GCA_029574335.1 of Rana kukunoris. Taxonomy (NCBI): domain Eukaryota; kingdom Metazoa; phylum Chordata; class Amphibia; order Anura; family Ranidae; genus Rana; species Rana kukunoris. The sequence continues at coordinate 64,099 of JAJQKJ010002956.1, forward strand.
GGGGTGGGGGGGGGGACTTCAGAGAATGGTAGTGGGGGGGGGGGGGGGATCTTCCAGAGAATGTAGTGGGGTGGGGGGGGGGGGGGAGATCTCCAGAGAATGTAGTGTGGACAGTGGGGGGGGATCTTCCAGGGAATGTAGTGTGGACAGTGGGGGGAGATCTTCCAGGGAATGTAGTGTGGACAGTGGGGGGAAATTACCTGTGATAAGAGTAGATGGAATGTGAGGTGTAGAGAAAGAATGAACTCACGTGTGATGGTGACGATGAGGATGATGATGATGAAGAGGAGACCGGTACAAACTGCTGTCAGAGAGCAGATCAGGCTGGAGGAAGGTTGGGGGATCCATCGGATTTTCCATCTTTCTGGGTGACTCCTGAAAGAGAGAATTTTATTTATTGGATTCCTTTGTCAGAATAAAAGGATAATATTACTCTTGTCCTGTATGTTGGGTGTAAGTCTCGGTATCTGAGGTGTTATGTACGGGATGTTGTACCTCGGTAAGTTGAATGGTCTCCCCATGGGACTCTGGTTTGGGTGTTTGGGTCCTCCTGGAGACGCTCTATTGTCCTTGTACCGCAACTGACATGATCTGTAGAAGACTCCATTATAGACAGACACATCCATAGATAACAGGAGAGACAGACATTCATTCCTCCCTCCCTCACCTTGTCTCTCGGGTTGTGGTTTCGGTGTTTAGTCATGTTGTAGTCTCCAGCCTCGTACCACACTTTCTCGGCAAGAACCAGCAAGAAAACTGCTGGCAGAGCTTCCTCAGAGCTTGCCGAGTAAACCGAGCGTGTGTGTACGAGGCTTTCAGGTTTTCTCATCAAGAAAACTGCCCAAAATCCCGACGAGATCCTGTGCTCTATTTTTCTAATCTGGATCCCGAGAGTGTGTATACCCGCGCATGCTCGAATGATCGAAATGACTTTGACGCATGCACGGTAGCTTCCCAGGCATGGATGGCGGCGAAGGCATCGAATGTGGCGAGCGCATGCTCGTCGTAGTCGATGACGGAAATGCCGTTCTTTTGAATGGAGTGTCTGTACACTCGGCCGGCAAGAGATTCTTGCCAAGAATCTTGTCAGGAAAACAACCTTTTTTTCCTGACGAGATTCTGGGCCTTGTGTACAAGGCTTCAGTGTTGTGCTCTCGGTGTTGAGCTCTCGGTGTTGTGGTCTCGGTGTTGTGCTCTCTGTGTTGTGGTCTCGGTGTTGTGCTCTCGGTGTTGTGCTCTCGGTGTTGTGCTCTCGGTGTTGTGCTCTCGGTGTTGAGCTCTCGGTGTTGAGCTCTCGGTGTTGAGCTCTCGGTGTTGAGCTCTCGGTGCTGTGATCTCTCGGTGCTGTGATCTCGGTGCTGTGCTCTCGGTGCTGTGCTCTCGGGTGCTGTGCTCTCGGTGCTGTGCTCTCGGTGCTGTGATCTCGGTGCTGTGATCTCGGTGCTGTGATCTCGGTGCTGTGCTCTCGCTCGGTGCTGTGCTCTCGGTGCTGTGCTCTCTCGGTGCTGTGCTCTCGGTGCTGTGCTCTCGGTGCTGTGCTCTCGGTGCTGTGCTCTCGGTGTCCGGTGCTGTGCTCTCGGTGGTTGTGCTCTCGGTGCTGTGCTCTCGGTGCTGTGCTCTCGGTGTTGTGCTCTCGGGGTGTTGAGCTCTCGGGTGTTGAGCTCTCGGTGCTGTGATCTCGTGCTGTGATCTCGGTGCTGTGATCTCGGTGCTGTGCTCTCGGTGCTGTGGTCTCGGTGTGTGTGTGGTCTCGGTGTTGTGGTCTCGGTGTTGTGATCTCGGTGCTGTGATCTCGGTGCTGTGATCTCGGTGCTGTGCTCTCGGGTGCTGTGCTCTCGGTGCTGTGCTCTCGGTGCTGTGCTCTCGGTCGTGCTGTCTCTCGGTGTTGAGCTCTCGGTGTTGAGCTCTCGGTGTTGAGCTCTCGGTGTTGTGATCTCGGTGCTGTGATCTCGGTGCTGTGATCTCGGTGCTGTGATCTCGGTGCTGTGATCTCGGTGCTGTGCTCTCGGTGCTGTGCTCTCGGTGCTGTGCTCTCGGTGCTGTGATCTCGGTGCTGTGATCTCGGTGCTGTGATCTCCGTGCTGTGCTCTCGGTGCTGTGCTCTCGGTGCTGTGATCTCGGTGCTGTGATCTCGGTGCTGTGCTCTCGGGTGCTGTGCTCTCGGTGCTGTGCTCTCGGTGCTGTGGATCTCGGTGCTGTGATCTCGGTGCTGTGATCTCGGTGCTGTGATCTCGGTGCTGTGCTCTCGGTGCTGTGCTCTCGGTGCTGTGCTCTCGGTGCTGTGCTCTCGGTGCTGTTCTCTCGGTGTTGTGCTCTCGGTGTTGTGCTCTCGGTGTTGTTGAGCTCTCGGTGCTGTGATCTCGGTGCTGTGATCTCGGTGCTGTGATCTCGGTGCTGTGCTCTCGGTGCTGTGCTGTGGTCTCGGTGTTGTGGTCTCGGTGTTGTGGTCTCGGTGTTGTGGTCTCGGTGCTGTGGTCTCGGTGCTGTGATCTCGGTGCTGTGATCTCGGTGCTGTGATCTCGGTGCTGTGCTCTCGGTGCTGTGCTCTCGGTGCTGTGCTCTCGGTGTTGAGCTCTCGGTGTTGAGCTCTCGGTGTTGTGCTCTCGGTGTTGTGCTCTCGGTGTTGTGCTCTCGGTGTTGTGCTCTCGGTGTTGTGCTTCTCGGTGTTGTGCTCTCGTGTAGTGCTTCTCGGTGTTGTGCTCTCGGTGTTGTGCTCTCGGTGGTTTGGAGCCAACGCTCCTTCTTTTATATCATTTTCTTCCTCCAT
>JAJQKJ010002461.1:0-10000 GCA_029574335.1 Rana kukunoris
GAGGATTATGGGAAGAGACCTCATCTTAGATGTCTCCTGCTGTGATCAAATCAATGTCCATCTTCATCCGGCACCCTCCAGTGAGATCGATTTACCGAGAGTGACTTTAACAAGCAGCAGCAGCACCCTCGCTCCATGCAATGAGTTTCACCGAGCTGCAGCAAAAAACAAAAAAATGCTAATAACCAGTTTGAGTCTTTTTTTTTTGTTAGTACAGTTAATAAGGCAGTCTGATTGGTTGATAGGGCTTCCCGCAGGTGTTAACAAGGATCAACCTATAACCCTAGTTGTCTTCCATGCTTTCTGGCCAGGAATCCGCCATGACTTGAAAGACAGCGCTCCGGCTAATGGAAACAAGAAAAATAAAGAACGGGAGGTCGCCCCCTGCGTCTGTCCGGCGGGACCGAGGTCACATGATCGAGCATTGCTCTCCACTGGCGCTGTTGGAATTCAGGTTCATTCCGTCAAGATCGAAATTCAGGCCGGCGGGCTGGGAAGAAAAAGAAAGACGTCATTGGGAGGGAACATATTCGAGAACCAAGCATGAGCATCATAAAGGGGTTCTCTGCCCGCTGTTTAGCTTTTTATTTTTAAATAAAATCCTCGATTATCATCCCAGAGCTGCGGACCTCCCAAAGCCTCCATGCCCCCACGTACTTAACCCCTTCCATACTGGGGGGGCACTTACGCACCTTGCTGCCCAGGCCAATTTTCAGCGCTGTCGCACTTTGAATGACAATTGCGCAGTCGTGCTACACTGTACCCAAAACTATTTTTTGTTTCCACAAATAGAGCTTTCTTTTGGTGGTATTTGATCATCTCTGAGATTTTTATTTTTTGCGCAACATTTTGAAAAAAAATAAAGTTTTTATTTTTTCTGTTATTTACAAAAAAAATTAAGGATGTTTTCTTTTTCAATTACGGGCACCGATAGGCGGCGCTGGTGTGCGGCACTGATGGGCACTCAAAAGGCAGCACTGGGCATGGATGGACACCGAGGGGTGGCACTTGTTTATTATTTTTCCAATCAGTGCCCATGTTGCCAGTTAGCACTGATTGGCATCTATTGTGCCTATTTTTACATGTTGATGGCCATGGGGGATGTACCTGGCCATCCACATGTTGCCCCCTTCCCTGGTGGTGCTGGCGGCTTCCCTGGTGGTCCAGTGTGGGCATCCGGGGGGGGCGCTGATAAACAATCACGCGAACCCCCCCCTGTCAGGAGGGCCACCAATCGGCTCTCCTCTACTCGTGTGTCAGACACGAGTAGAGGAGAGCCGATCAACGTCTCTTCACGTTTACATCGTGATCAACCGTGATTGGACACGGCTGATCACGCGGTAAAAAGCCTCCGCCGGAGGCTCTTTACCGAGATCGAAGATGCGGCGGTGTCAGACTAACACCCCCACATGACCGATCGCCGCGTTACTCGCCCTCACGGGCGTGCATCGGCATGTTATCCTGCTGGACGTCAATAGACGTCCAGTCAGGATTTCACAACCACTTCCCGGACGTCAATTGTCTATTGACCGGGAGTAAAGTGGTTAAGCACTGGCTGCATGGCCTGTCTCAGGGTTGACCTCCCGAAGGTTCTAGCCCAGGGATCCTCAAACTACGGCCCTCCAGCTGTTGTAGAATCTACTGGGGTAGATTCATGTAGATCAGCGGATCTTTTGATCCGCGTGATCTATCTTTTTTACGATCCGCCTGCGCCGGTTTTTGAGGCAAGTGCTGTATTCAGAAAGCACTTGCCTCGTAATTAGCCCTGGCGGATCGTAAATCCCCCGGCAGAATGCAAATTCCGCGGCTAGGGGGAGTTTACTATTTAAATCACGCGCATCCCCGCGCCGATCGTACTGCGCATGCGCCGCCCGCCGCAAAATTTACCCGACGTGCATTGCTTTAAATGACGTCGCAAGACGTCATTGTTTTCGATGTTAACGCTATTAACGATGGCCGTATTCCCGGACGACTTACGTAAACGACGTAAAAAATTCAAAACTCGACGCGGGAACGACGGCCATACTTAACATAGGATCCGCCGCACTTACCCCGCATATAGCAGGGTAATGATCCGCCAGAAAAAGACGAACGCAAACGACGTAAAAAAAAAGCGACGGCCGGGCGTTCGTTCTGAATCGGCGGTTTTTCTCCTCATTTGCATATTCGTCGCGTAGAAAAAAAGAAGCGCCACCTAGCGGACGGCGGGAGAATGCAGCCTAAGAACCGACAGTGTAACTCACTTACACCAGTCGGCTCTAAGGGAGATCTATGCGGAACCTGATTCGAGGAATCAGCCGCATAGATCCGAGCGTCGGATCTCACAGATCCGACGGTGTATCAGTAGATACACCGTCGGATCTGTACATGAATCTACCCCACTGACATTCACAGACATGACTAGGCATGATGGGAATTGTAGTTCCTGAACAACTGGAGGGCCGTAGTTTGAAGACCCATGTTCTAGCCCCTTCATGACCAGGGCATTTTTTTCTTGCTATTCAGCACTGCACTACTTTAACCACTTAAGACCCGGACCAAAATGCTGCTAAAGAACCTTGCCCCTTTTTGCGATTCGGCACTGCGTCGTTTTAACTGACGATTGCGCGGTCGTGCGACGTGGCTCCCAAACAAAATTGGCATCCTTTTTTCCCCACAAATAGAGCTTTCTTTTGGTGGTATTTGATCACCTCTGCGGTTTTTATTTTTTGCTCTATAAACAAAAATAGAGCTACAATTTTGAAAAAAATGCAATATTTTTTACTATATTAAATATCCCCCCAAAATATATAAAATGTTTTTTTTTCCCCCTCAGTTTAGGCCGATACGTATTCTTCTACCGATTTTTGGTTAAAAAAAAAAAAAAAATCACAATAAGCGTTTATCGGTTGGTTTTCGCAAAATGTATAGCGTTTACAAAATAAGGGATAGTTTTATTGCATTTTTATAAAAAAAAAATTTTTACTACTAATAGCGGCAATCAGTGATTTTTTTCGTGACTGCGACATTATGGCGGACGCTTCGGACAATTTTGACACATTTTTGGGACAATTGCCATTTTCACAGCAAAAAATGCATTTAAATTGCATTGTTTACTGTGAAAATGACAGTTGCAGTTTGGGAGTTAACCACAAGGGGGCGCTGAAGGATTTGTGTGTTCCCTGTGTGTGTTTAAAACTGAAGGGGGGTGTGGCTGTAGGTGTGACGTCATCGATCACGTCCCCCTATAACAGGGATGACGTGATCGAAGCTGCGGCCACAGGGAAGCACGGGGAAGGTGTGTTTACACACGGCTCTCCCCAATCTTCAGCACCGGGGACCAATCACCGCACTCCAGCGGCGATCGGGTCCACGAGTCCCGGAGCTTCGGACCGGGTCACGGGAGCGCACCGCGGGCGCGCGCCCATGACCCACGCCTGGGTACTAGAAACCAATGTATATATACGTTGATGTGCCCAGCCGTGCCATTCTGCTGACGTAAATGTACAGTAGGCAGTCCTTTAACCTCTTAAGTGGTTGTAAACCCAACCACACAACCTACAGGTAAGCCTAGATAAAGGCGTACCTGCGGGTGCAAGAAATATCTCCTAAATCTACACGGTTAACGAGATATTTGCTGAAAACACTGCACCGACGTCTACGGGCGCATGTACGCGGTGGACAACGCCGCAGGCGCACTGAGGGTTCCGGCATTATCAATGAGGATACCGGACAAACTCGCGCATGTGCGGGGATCGTGCCGGTCCCTTGCGCATGCGCGGGAGTGACGTCATCGCCGCTCCGGCCAGTCACATACGACGATACAAGGAAGTCGAAGAGCGATTCAATCTCCGGTAAGTGCAACATAATGAGCTAGTATGCTATGCATGCTAGTTTATTATGCCTTTTTATTTAACCACTTGACCACTGGGCACTTAAACCCCCTTCCTAACCAGACCAATTTTCAGCTTTCGGTGCTCTCACAATTTGAATGACAATTACTCAGTCATACAACATTCTACCCATTTGAAATTTGTGACCTTTTTTTCACACAAATAGAGCTTTCTTTTGGAGGTATTTGATCACCTCTGGGTTTTTTATTTTTTGCGCTATAAAAGAAAAACGACTGAAAATTCTGTAAAAAAAAAAAAAACTTGTTTCTGTCATATTAGTGGGTTATTTCTCACACACAGCATATGCATACCACAAATTACACCCCAAAACACATTCTGCTATTCCTCCCGAGTATGGGGATACCCCATGTGTGGGACTTTTACACGGCGTGGCCACATACAGAGGCCCAACATGCAGGGAGCACCATCAGGCGTTCTGGAGCACCCAGACCAATTCTGACATTTCTCTCCTACATGGAAAAATCATCATTTATTTGCTAGAAAATTACATAGAACCCCAAAACATTATATATGCTTTTTTAGCAAAGACCCTAGAGAATACAATGGCAGCAGATACAACTTTTTATCTCGCACGGTATTTTCGCAGAAATTTATTGAATGCGTGTTTTTAAAAAAAAATAGTTTTGTGCTTAAAACAAAACAAAAGAGTAAAGTTAGCCCAATTTTTTTTCAAAATGTGAAAGATGAAGTTACGCCGAGTAAATAGATACCCAACATGTCACACTTCAAAATTGCGTACACTCGTGGAATGGCGCCAAACTTCGCTACTTAAAAATCCCCATAGGCGGTATTGCAGAGTATTGGGGTATTGCAAAGTATCATGCAGGGTATTGGGGTATTGCCGAGTATTGGGGTATTGCCGAGTACTGGGGTACTGTGGGGTACTGTGGGGTACTGGGGTACTGTGGGGTACTGGGGTACTGGGGTACTGTGGGGTATTGCCGAGTACTGGGGTATTGCCGAGTACTGGGGTATTGCCGAGTACTGGGGTATTGCTGGGGTATTGTTGGGTACTGGGGTATTGTTGGGTACTGGGGTATTGTTGGGTACTGGGGTATTGCCGGGTACTGGGGTATTGCCGGGTACTGGGGTATTGCCGGGTACTGGGGTATTGTTGGGTACTGGGGTATTGCCGGGTACTGGGGTATTGCCGGGTACTGGGGTATTGCCGAGTACTGGGGTATTGCCGAGTACTGGGGTATTGCCGAGTACTGGGGTATTGCCGAGTACTGGGGTATTGCCGAGTACTGGGGTATTGCCGAGTACTGGGGTATTGCGGGGTACTGGGGTATTGCGGGGTACTGGGGTATTGTGGGGTACTGGGGTATTGTGGGGTACTGGGGTATTGCCGGGTACTGGGGTATTGTGGGGTATTGTTGGGTACTGGGGTATTGTTGGGTACTGGGGTATTGTTGGGTACTGGGGTATTGCCGGGTACTGGGGTATTGCCGGGTACTGGGGTATTGTTGGGTACTGGGGTATTGTGGGGTATTGTTGGGTACTGGGGTATTGTTGGGTACTGGGGTATTGCCGAGTACTGGGGTATTGCCGAGTACTGGGGTATTGTGGGGTATTGTTGGGTACTGGGGTATTGTTGGGTACTGGGGTATTGTTGGGTACTGTGGGGTATTGTTGGGTACTGTGGGGTATTGTTGGGTACTGTGGGGTATTGTTGGGTACTGTGGGGTATTGTTGGGTACTGTGGGGTATTGTTGGGTACTGTGGGGTATTGTTGGGTACTGTGGGTATTGTTGGGTACTGTGGGGTATTGTTGGGTACTGTGGGGTATTGTTGGGTACTGTGGGGTATTGTTGGGTACTGTGGGGTATTGTTGGGTACTGTGGGGTATTGTTGGGTACTGTGAGGTATTGTTGGGTACTGGGGTATTGTGGGATTGCTGGGTACTGGGGGATTGCAGAGCTGGGATGGATTGAGGGATGGCTGGATCTGTGACCGCATTTGTCACAGATCCAGCCACAGCTCAGCTGCTGACACCCCGCCCCCCCCTCTCCTCGCACACTGTACAGAGAGGAGAGGGAGGAGAGGGAGGAACCGGCGTCATCAAATGACGCCGGTTTGTTTACAAGTGATCGCGCCGTCGAATGATCAGCGGCAATTTACCGTGATCCGTGATGCGCCGGGTCTTCTAGACCCGGCGAGCACGGACACTTTCGCGAGCGCGTCCCAGGGGACGCGCAATCGCGGAAGTGCACGACGACGTCCCAGGGACGTCGTGTCAAAGTAACTCCACCGCGCCGTAGCAGTAAAATGCTTATGGCGCGGTGGGGAAGTGGTTAAAGATTTTTTTTTTTCCTGGGTTTACTTCCTCTTTAATTGGTAATTGCACGGTCATGCAACACTGTACCCAGATGAAATTTATACCATTTTTATGATTTTTTTTTTTTTTAACACAAATAAGAGCTTTTTTTTGTTGGTGGTATTTGATCACCACTGTTTTTTTTTTTTTTATCATATAATTGAAAGACTGAAATTAAACACTTCCAGGCCAGACCTTTTCTGGCGCTTTTTGTTTACATTTAATCAGTATTTTTTGCTAGAAAATTAAAGGGTCACTAAAGGAAAAACATTTTTTTTGCTGAAATGACTGTTTACAGGGTATAGAGACATAAAAGATAATTGATTCCTTTTTCAAAATGATTAAAAATAGATACAAATCAATCATATAATGTGCCTGCAGGTTAGTTTCACTTTTGAACTGGCTTCATGTTTCTGTGAAGTAGAAAAAGACACACAGAACAAAAACAAACAAATCCAGGGCAGTGTTTTGTTTTTAAAATGAATCTGATTGGTTCTGGGAAGTTTTAGACACACAGTAATGACAGCTTAGACCACCGTGAGACAGCTCCCAGCACTGTGGTTATAAGGAAACAGACAAGCAGGAAGTGTGGAGAACAGAGCAGGATTACAGCAACTTCAAAGCAAAAATGAACAATATTTTATACTATAATAAATATCCCCCCCCTTCTTGTAAGTACAACCCAAGCCCCCCCCTCCACTTCCTTCTCCCTCCCCCCCCCCCCCACTTCCTTCTCCCTCTCTCCCCCCCCCCCCCCCACTTCCTTCTCCCTGTCAATTCTCTCCCCCCCCCCCCCACTTCCTTCTCCCTGTCAATTCTCCCCCCCCCACTTTCCTTCCCTCCCTCCCCCCCTTCCCTCTCTCCCCCCCTTCCCTCTCTCCCCCCAACCCCCCCCCCCAACTTTTTTTTTTTTTAACCACTTCAGTCCCGGACCATTTGGCTGCCAAATGACCGGGCCACTTTTTGCGATTCGGCACTGCGTCGCTTTAACGGACAATTGCGCAATCGTGCGACGTGGCTCCCAAACAAATTGACGTCCTCCTCCCCCCCCCCCCCCCCCCCCCACAAATAGAGCTTTCTTTTGGTGGCATTTGATCACCTCTGCGTTTTTTTTTACCCTATAAACAAAAATAGGACAATTAAAAAAAAAAAGCAATATTTTATACTATAATAAATATCCCCCCCCCCCCAATACGTATTCTTCTACATGTTTTTAGTTAAAAAAATAAATAAAGCAATAAGCGTTAATTGCTCGGTTTGCGCAAAATTTATAGCGTCTACAAAATATGTGATAGATTTATGGCATTTTTATTAATCATTTTTTTTTTTTACTAGTAATGGCGGCGATCTGCGATTTTTATTGTAACTGCAACATTATGGCGGAGACATCAGACACTTTTGGTGCTATTTTGGGACCAATTCACATTTATACGGCGACCAGTGCTATAAAAATGCACCGATTACTGTGTAAATGACACTGGCAGTAAAGGGGTTAACCGTTAGGGGGCGAGGAAGGGGTGTCCTAGGGAGTGATTGACGGCAGCAAATTTTCAAAAATGATGCACGCCCATGCAACGGTGACAAACTCTGATGCTAGAATTACTCCCCATGATCTGACGGTGTATCGCGGCGATACCTCACATGTGTGGAACGATCGCTGTCAGCGCGCATGCGGGACTGATGCACGTTCACCTTTGTGCATAAACATGGGGGAGCCAGAGCAAGCCCCTGAAGGAGGCAGGACGTCCCCTCCCGCTGCTTGTAAAAAGCAGTCCAGCAGCTAGTGAGCCGCTAGGATTGCTTCTAAAACACGAGATCTGACCACCGACAGTGCCGGGGTCATTCAGGTATAACCACCAGAGCCTGTTTACAAACTCACAGATCTGTGCCTGGCCACATCTACTTTTAACGTTCTAACCTTCCCGAATTAGAGCTCTGCTTTACTTTTAGCTCTTCCAAAATTACATAAGAGACACGACGGGCTCCCTCCAGGCAGAGCGGGGGAGGGAAAACAATCTTGACATTACATAATCTGTAAACCGGTTATGTGAGGAAGACTCTCGGGCCAAAGAGCCAAAAGTGGTCACAAGATCCCAGACGTCTCGATGACACTGAGCAGAGTCACAGGCTTCAAATAGACACGGACTTTGTATAGGACGGGGGTGGGGGGATTCAAAACAGAGGGGACAGAATAGAATTTGATTGGGGGGAGGGTGAGGCTTTATCTGCACTTCCCTCCCACTCTGTAAATACAACCCCCCCCCCCACTTCCTTCCTCCCCCCCCCCCCTCTCTCTCTCCCACCCCCCCCCCCCCCCCCTTCCCTCCCCAACAACACTCCTCCCCCCCCTCCCCCCTCCTCACTTCCTTCTCTCTCTCTCCCCCCCCACTCTCCCCCCCCCCCCCACTTCCTTCTCTCTCTCCCCCCCCCCCACTTCCTTCCTTCTCTCTCTCCCCCCCCCCCCCCACTTCCCTCTCCTCCCCCCCCCCCACTTCCTTCTCTCTTCCCCCCCCCCCCCCCCTTTCCTTCTCTCTTCCCCCCCCCCACTCCTTCCCCCCACTCTTCCCCCCCCCCCCACTTCCTTCTCTCTTTCCCCCCCCCACTCCCCCCCCCCCCACTTCCTTCTCTCTTCCCCCCCCCCCCCCCACTTCCTTCTCTCTTCCCCCCCCCTTCTCTCTTCCCCCCACCCTTCTCTCTTCCCCCCCCACCACTTCCTTCTCTCCCCCCCCCCCCACTTCCCCCCCCCCACCACTTCCTTCTCTCTTCCCCCCCCCCACCACTTCCTTCTCTCTTCCCCCCCCCCCCCCCTTCTCTCTTCCCCCCCCCCCCCCCACTTCCTTCTCTCTTCCCCCCCCCCCCACTTCCTTCTCTCTTCCCCCCCCCCCCCCCACTTCCTTCTCTCTTCCTCCCCCCCCCCCCCCCCCACTTCCTTCTCTCTTCCCCCCCCCCACCACTTCCTTCTCTCTTCCCCCCCCCCACCACTTCCTTCTCTCTTTCCCCCCCCCCCCACCACTTCCTTCTCTCTTCCCCCCCCCCACTTCCTTCTCTCTTCCCCCCCCCCCCCACTTCCTTCTCTCTTTCCCCCCCCCCCCACTTCCTTCTCTCTTCCCCCCCCCTTATTTCCTCCTCTCCCTCACTTCCTCCTCTCTCCCTCACCCCCCCCCCCCCCGAGCAGGAAAGATTTTATGTACGATGTCTTTTCTATAATAAAAGGTTTCTTACTTTCTTCCTCAGATGATGCCTACAGCTATAAATTTATATTAACCACCTCCCGCCCGCTGTATAGGCAAATGATGGCTGTGGGGTAATTATATTGTTCTGGGGTGACTTCATCCCACTTTTTCTGCGCTTAAGTGCCCGCAGCATGGCGATTGTGTGCCGTGTCCCCGGGACATTGCGCATTCCAGGTCTTGGTAAAGAGCAGATGATGCAGCTCTTTACCCATGTGATTGGTTGTGTCCAATCAATGATGCCACACACACACACACACACACACACACTAAAACCAGAGCAGCACTGACGGGATTTTTAAATCTGGGAGATCAGTGCCCAACAGGGATCCAGAGACAATAGTATCCCATCAGGTCCACTTGCTTGTGATGGGCAAATACAATCTAACACCCAATCCATAGGGGGTGCTCTGGGCTCCCTTTCCCACGTCTGTATATTTGAATCTGATTGGTGGAGATGGACTGGGACACTACACTGGGTAAGATCAGAAGGTGGGCTGTAAGCAGCTGAAGGTTCCATCTCCTCCCTACATTGCAGTTTACCTAGAAGACACAGTAAC
>JAJQKJ010002461.1:15000-62500 GCA_029574335.1 Rana kukunoris
ATAGAAATCCGGTGCCAACGGGTCCTTAGAGGGCCACAAGGAAGACCCACCTTGTCTGTGATCTCTTTGAGGGACGGATACAAGACCTCTTTGGACAGAAGGCTCTGCATGATATTCTGCATGAACGGCAAGATATTTCCTTCTCCTTCTGCGTCGTCCACTGCGAGACCCTCCATCGCCCGAGCCAACTCCTCCTCCGATAGGCTGGGGGGTTTCTGAGAAGAGAACAAAGGGAAGGTTTACCTACAGGAGAAGAAGAAGAACTGTAGAGCTTACGGTGAGAAGGGGCCACAGGAGCCGAGAAGCCCCCCAGGTGGAACCCTGTAAAAAGCACACACTGCACTGATGAGGGGCCAACAAGCCTGTAAATCGCTGTATGCAGTATACAATGGGTATAGAAAATATTATATCATCATCATCGCACCCTTTAACCACTTCCAGACCACCTTGCGACTTTATACGGCGCCACTTTAAAGATGGATACCTCGGTAACGACAGCAGCTGCTGCCACAACCCAGATATCCATCTTTATTGTGAGCGGTCCTGTAAAAGATAACCGCGGTCTCTGCGGCGGATTCGCAGCGAGATCGCCGTTATCAGCGGTGGGAGAGGGCCCCCCCCTCCCACCGCTCTCCTGCGCCCTCCGCCGCTTACCGGAGCCGTCGGTAGCGGCGGAGGCGATCGGGTCCGCTCGTCTGCTGTGTGGGGATGCGAGTGAGGGAAATATGTCCCTCACCCGTCCCCGTAGCTCTGCTGGGCGGAAGTGACGTCAAAACGTCAGTCCCGCCCAATATTTTTTTTGTCATTTGAAAAAAATTACAGTTTCAATTTTTTTTTGCATTTTAGTCTAAATATGAGACGTGACGTCTTTTTGACCCCCAGATCTCATACATAAGAGGACCTGTCATGCTTTTTTCTATTACAAGGGATGTTCACTTTTATTCCTATTACAAGGAATGTAATCAATTTTTTTTTCCAGTGTAAAAAATAATAAAATATATAAAAATAAATAAGAAAAACATTTTTTTTTTTTTTTTTTAAAGTGCCCCGCCCCGACGAGCTCGCGCGCAGAAGCGAACGCATACGCGAGTAGCGCCCGCATATGAAAACGGTCAAACCAAACCACACAAGTGAGGTATCGCCGCGATCGTTAGAGCGAGAGCAATAATTCTAGCCCTAGACCTCCTCTGTATCTCAAAAAATGCAACCTGTAGAATTTTTGAAACGTCACCTATCGAGATTTTTTTTAAGGGTAAAATGTTTGACGCCATGCCACGAGCGGGCGTAATTTGTAAGCTTGACATGTTGGGTGTCATTTTACTCGGCGTAACATCTTTCACAATAAATAAAAAAAATTGGGCCAAATTTATTGCTGTCTTATTTTTTTTATTCAAAAAAGTGAATTTTTTCCAAAAAAAGTGCGCTTGTAGGACCGCTGCGCAAATACGGTGTGACAAAAAGTATTGCAATGATCGCCGTTTTATTCTCTAGGGTGTTAGAAAAAAATAAATATATAATGTTTGGGGGTTTTAAGTAATTTTCTAGCAATTAGTCTCATAAACACCAAATCTGAAAAACACCCACGGTACTGAAGTGGTTAAGCACTGGAAGGATTTGGCTGCCAAATGACCGGGCCATTTTTTTTGCGATTTGGCACTGCGTCGCTTTAACTGACAATTGCGCTGTCGTGCCACGTTGTACCCAAACAAAATTGACGTCCTCCTCCCCCCCCCCCCACAAACAGAGCTTTCTTTTGGGAGGTATTTGATCCCCCTGCGGTTTTTATTTTTTGCGCTATAAAAAAAAAAAAAAGGGAGCGTAAATTATACTTTTTATTATGATTATTATTAACCACTTAAAGCGTTCCACCCTGAAAAAAATATTTTAACCAAAAAAAAAAAAAAAAAAAAAAAAAAAAAAAAATGTACTTACCCTAAATAGCTGTTGCTATGCGGAAGTGCCAAATCTGCCTTGTCTCTTCCGCGGTGGATTCTCTTCCTCCTCCTACAGTCCGTTTCTTCTTGTGAATGGGGCGCGCTGCATTCTGGGAACTGTGTGTATCCCAGAAAGCAGCCGGCCCATTCACAAAGCGCCATGCTGCTCGCGCATGCGCAGTAGGAAACTGGCAGTGAAGCCGCACGGCTTCAGTGCCTGTTTCCCTTACTGTGGATGGCGGTGCCTGGAGCTGCCAGGATCGAGGATCGGCCTCGGCCGGGGGCCGACAACGCGGGCGACTAGGACAGGCAAGTGTCCTCATTAAAAAAGTCAGCAGCTACAGTGTTAGCAGCTGCTGACTTTTACATTTTTTATTTTTTTTGAACGGACCTCCGCTTTAACACCCGGACCTTTAGGCAGCTAAAGGACCCGGCCAGGTTTTGCGATTCGACACTGTGTCGCTTTAACCGACAATTACGTGGTCGTGCGACGTGGCTCCCAAACAAAACTGGCGTCCTTTTATCCCCACAAACAGAGCTTTTTTTGGTGGTATTTGATCACCTCTGCGGTTTTTTTAATTTTTGCGCAATAAACAAAAATAGAGCAACAATTTTGATAAAAAAAAAAATGCATTTTTTTTCACTTTTTGCTATAATAAATATCCCCCAAATATATTATATTTAAAAAAAAAAAATCCTCATTTTTTTTTTTTTTTTTACCAAAATCGTAATAAGCGTTTATCAGTTGGTTTGCGCAAAATGTATAGTGTTTACAAAATAGGGGATAGTTTTATTGCATTTTTATTATTATTATTATTATTTTTTACTACTAATGGCGGTGATCAGCGATTTTTTGGTGATTGCAACATTATGGCGGACACTTCAGACAATTTTGACACATTTTTGGGACCATTGGCATTTTCACAGCAAAAAAAAAATGCAATTAAAATGCATTGTTTATTGCGAAAATGACAATTGCAGTTTGGGAGTTAACCACAAGGGGGCGCTGAAGGGGTTATGTGTGACCTAATGTATGTTTACAACTGTAGGGGGGTGTGGCTGTAGGTGTGATGTCATCGATTGTGTATCCCTATAAAAGGGAACATGCGATCGCTGGCGCCGCCACAGTGAAGCTGTGTTTACAGATGGCTCTCCCCGTTCTTCAGCTCCGGGGACCGATCGAGGGACTGTAGCGGCGATTGGGTCCGTGAGTCCCGGAGCCTCGGACCGGGTCGCGGGCATGTGCCCGCGACCCATGGCTGGGTACTAGCACAGCACGTACAGGTACATGCCCAGTTTGGGCCGATATGTATTCAACATATTTTTGGTAAAAATCGCAATAAGTGTATATTGATTGGTTTGCGCCTCGAGTCTGCTGGAGCCAGCAAGCGGGTCCAGCAGACTCAATGTCCACCGGCCACCCACGATCGTTCTACAGAGAGGCAGAACAGGGATCTGTCAGTGTTGCACCAATCAAGTTATAGCGTCTACAAAGCGGGATAATTTGCCTTTTTTTTTTTTAACCACTTCAGACCCGCGCTATTGACATAATACGTCAACAGCGCGGATCTGAGGCGCCAACTTGACATCTTTGGACGTGATTTGTGTGCATTGGTGGCGCGCGGCGGGTAAACACTGTCCCGCCGCATCGCTGGGGATCCGATGCATGTACCTGGCGGCCGCGATGTCCGTCGGGTACATGCGATCGGCGGGAAACCGAACAGATGTCAGCAGGGACGTGGAGCTCTGTGTGTAAACACAGAGCTCCACGTGCTGTCAGCGGAGAGGAGAACGATCTGTGTCTCTTTACATAGGGACACAGCATCGGTCACCTCCCCCAGTCACCCCCCTCCCCCCACACACAGTTAGAACACACCCAGGCAATACATTTAACCCCTTCCTCACCCCTTAGTGTTAACCCCTTCCCTGCCAGTCACATTCATACAGTAATTAGTGCATTTTTATATCGCTGATCGCTGTATAAATGTGAATGGTCCCAGATTTGTGTCAAAAGTGTCCGATATGTCTGCCGCAATAACGCAGTCGCAATAAAAAAAAAAATCGCAGATCGCCGCCATTACTAGTAAAAAAAATAATAATAAAAAAAATCATAATTCTGTTCCCCATTTTGTAGGCGCTAAAACTTTTGCGCAAACCAGTCGCTTATTGCGATTTTAAATTTTATTTTTTTCAAAAATACGTCGAAAAATACGTATCGGCCTTAACTGTGAAAAAAAAAAAGTTTTTTTTAAAAAAAAAATGGGATATTTATTATAGCAACAAGTAAAAAATATATATATTTTTTTTAAATTGTCGCTCTTTTTTTGTTTATAGCGCAAAAAATAAAAACCGCAGAGGTGATCAAATACCACCAAAATAAAGCTCTATTTGTGGGGAAAAAAGGACGCCAATTTTGTTTGGGAGCCACGTCGCAGGACCGTGCAAATGTCAGTTAAAGCGACACAGTGCCGGAAGCTGAAATTTCGCCTGGGAACGAAGGGGGTTTATGTGCCCAGTAATGAAGTGGTTAAAGCGGAGCTCCACCCAGGATAACAACATTTTACAATGTTGTTTGAAAAAAAATAAAAATAAAAAAATACTCACCCGAAATAGCTGTTGCTATGCGGAAGTCCGTAATCTGCCTCTTCCTGAACCACGGTGTGTTTTCTTCTTGTTGTTCTCCTTGTGAATGGGGCGCGCTGCTTTCTGGGAACTGTGTGTGTTCTCAGAGAGCAGCGCGCCCATTCACAAGCCAGCGTGAGACTCACGCAGGCGCACTAGGAAATGGGCAGTGAAGCCGTACGGCTTCACTGCCTGTTTCCCATAGTGTGAATGGCGGCGCGGGACCCGGAGCGATCGTGGGACCGGCATCGGGGGGGGCCGTCAGCGCGGGCGTCTAGGACAGGTAAGTGTCCTTATTTAAAATCAGCAGCTACACTGTTAGTAGCTGCTGACTTTAAAAAAAAAAATCCCCGCGGCTGGAGCTCCGCTTTAACTAGTAACGGGGTTGGTGGTGATCTGCTATTTTTAGCAGGACTGTGACATTGCGGCAAACAGATTAAACATTTATACAGCGATCAGAGCTAAAATAGCCACCGATTACTAGGGTTGTCCCGATACCTCTTCTTTAGGACCGAGTACAAGTACCGATACTTTTTTTTCCCCAAGTAGTCGCCGATACAGAATACCGATACTTTTTTTTAAATGTCCCCCACAGATGCAGCCATGTGACCCACATAGGCAGCCATGTCACCCATATAGGCAGCCATGTCACCCATATAGGCAGCCATGTCACCCCTACCTAGCCACCGCCACCCGGGGAACATCACAGCATTCGTTTGAATAGCTGTAGTGTTCCCGCCCATATAGACACTCCCCCTTGCTCGGGATTGGACAGATCACGATCACCCATCAAATCCCGAGCAAGGGGGAGTGTCTATACGGGCGGGAACACTACAGCTATTCAAATGAATGCTGTGATGTTCCCGCACAATGTTTAACCCATGCGGCGGCGGGTTTCGATGCGGCGGCAGGGTTCAATGGGGGGAGTATTCTATTTTGGTATCGGGGGTATTATTTGCGGGAGTACAAGTACTCCCACAAATACTCGGTATCGGGACAACCCTACCGATTACTGTATAAATATTAATGGCAGGGAAGGGGTTAAGACTAGGGGGCCATCAAGGGGTTAACAAGTTACTTATCTCACACCACTATTGGTATTAAAAAAAAAACAAAAAAAAAAAATACACACACACACACACCATAGTTTGTAGAAGCTATAAAATTATTATTATTTTGAAATTGTCTGACTTTTTGGTTTAGGGCTCATTTCCACTGGCGTTTTTACAGCCACTTTTCTGGGCGTTTTTTGCAGCTTAACCACTTAAGGACCGCCTACTGCACATTTACGTCGGCAGAATGGCACATCAACGTATATATACGTTGGTTTTAGTACCCAGCCGTGGGTCGCGGGCGCGCGCCCGCGACCCGGTCCGAAGCTCCAGGACCGGGACCGCGGGATTCGCGGACCCGATCGCCGCTGCAGTGCGGCGATCCGTCCCTGGAGCGGAAGAACGGGGAGAGCCGTGTGTACACACGGCTTCCCCGTGCTTCTCTGTGGCCGGAGCATCGATCGCGTCATCCCTGTAATAGGGGGACGCAATCGATGACGTCACACCTACAGTTGTAAACACACACATTAGGGCACACATTCCCTACAGCGCCACCTGTGGTTAACTCCCAAACTGCAACTGTCATTTCCACAGTAAACAATGCAATTTAAATGCATTTTTTGCTGTGAAAATGACAATTGTCCCAAAAATGTGTCAAAATTGTCCGAAGTGTCCGCCATATTGTCGCAGTCACGAAAAAAATCGCTGATCATCGCTATTAGTAGTAAAAAAAAAAAAATTAATAAAAATGCAATAAAACTATCCCTTATTTTGTAAACGCTATAAATTTTGCGAAAACCAACCGATAAACGCTTATTGCGATTTTTTTTACCAAAAATATGTAGAAGAATACGTATCGGCCTAAACTGAGGAAAAAAAATGTTTTTTTATATATTTTTGGGGGATATTTATTATAGCAAAAAGTAAAAAATATTGCATTTTTTTTTAAATTGTCGCTCTATTTTTGTTTATAGCGCAAAAAATAAAAACCGCAGAGGTGATCAAATACCACCAAAAGAAAGCTCTATTTGTGGGAAAAAAAGGACGCAAATTTTGTTTGGGAGCCACGTCGCACGACCGCGCAATTGTCTGTTAAAGCGACGCAGTGCCGAATCGCAAAAACCCCTTGGGTCATTTGCCAGCGTATTGGTCCGGGTCTTAAGTGGTTAAAAACGCCTCTCCATGTTATTCTATGGCCTCATGCCCACCATGACGTTTTTGAGCTGTAGATGGCAGAGACGTTTTTAAGCTGCAAAAAAAACGCGGGACCAGTGCGTTCTGAAGCTCCAGCAATAGAGCTGTAAAAACGCCAGACATTAAAAAATGCTCAAAAACACACAAAACGTGGCGTTTTTAAAGCTCCAAAAAAACAAAACAAAAAAACAAACATGGACAGGCGTTTTTAAGCTGTAAAAAATGCTCAGAAAAGTGGCTGTAAAAACGCCAGTGGAAATGAAGCCTTATAGCGCAAACAAGAAAAATCCCAGAGGCGATCAAATACCACAAAAATAAAGCTCTATTTATGGGGGGGAAAAAAGGCAACCAACTTTTTTTTGGGTACTGGGTCACACGACCGCGCAATTCTCAGTTAAAGTAATGCAGTGTAGTATCCCAAAAAAATGGTCTGGTCATGAGGGGGGAGCTTATTGAAGATCGGCACAATGTATCCAAATCACAGTAAATGAAGATCTATATTGCATGCGATTTTTGATGTACGACAGTACGGCGCTGTGGCTGGGGGTTGGAGGAAGCGATTGCAGGAGACCATGAATTGCACCCATGATGCACTGATCAGTTAATATTCCCCCCCCCCCCCCCCCCCCCCAATAGGTGGACTATGCCTTTAAGAATGATACAGAGCCAGTGTGCGATAACAATTAAATAAATGATATAATATATTTTATGATATAATATTATTATATTAATATTTAATTTATAGATTTATATAATATATTAATATAACAATAATATTATTATTATTATTATTATATAAATAATTATTATTTTTATATTATTTTATTATATAAATAATATTATAATAATAATTTTTATTATATATTATTATTTGTATTATCATTATTAATAACCCTTACCTGCAAGTCATTGGCATTCTTGGCCAACCCGGAGAGCGTCTCTTTCAGGCAGGAAGTAAACTCTTGCTGGGAGGTTTCATCACTTCCTATCAGATGAAAGAAGATAAAAAATTGCATCATCTGTATGGAGAGCAATGCATTCCCACATCTGTAATTCTGCCGTCCTGATGAACAATCAATACACATTTTTTGTAGTGCTGATTATTAACCTTTTCAGGCTCTTGAAGTAACCAATGTGCCCAATGATGGAAGATTAAACTCTACTTGTTGCTGTGATCGCCTCTCTATAGAATGTTAGCCTGGAGACCCCCATTGTTAAGCAAAACAGATCCCACCCCCAGACTGAAGGAGGAGAAGCATCTCATCTCTGTCGCTGAACCTCTTATCAGCATGCTCCTTGTTAGTACATGAGCATTGCAGCACAACCGATTGGCTCTTTTGGCTGCTGCTTCTCCCTTCCCAAAACAGGAGGGATTGAAAGAGGTTGATATCAAGTCAAATTTACACAAACTCATACTTGCCTGTTCAGGGCATATGGACTGTGTCTGTGTAAAGCAGGGGGGGGGGGGGGGGGGGCAACCTCGGCCCTCCAGCTGTGGTGAAACTACAAATCCCATCATGCCTCTGCCTCAAGGAGTCATGCCTGCGATTGTCGGGGTCTTGCAATGTCTCATGGGACTTGTAGTTTCACCACAGCTGGGAGGGCCGAGGTTGCCTACCCCTGGTGTATAAGCTCCCGTGCTCCCCCCTCACTGATACTTACCTCATCAGCAATCTGACTGAGCACAAGATCATTGGAGAAGATCACATGCTTCCCGAATCCTGGAAGCACCAAGTATTTTGCATCAGTTGAAACAGGTGAGGGATTGGTGGGGGAGTATCAGTGGGTCGGGTGGGTGGGGGGTCTTATACCTATAACTGACATAGTGACAGAATCTCTATATTGTGCTGGAAATTATATAAAGCATAGCCAATAATATTATTATTCTTCTTTTCCATAACTTCTTTTCCAGTGCTGGGTTAAATCTCACCAAGGCCTCGGGCGCCACCCTACCAAGGCCTCGGGCGCCACCCTACCAAGGCCTCGGGCGCCACCCTACCAAGGCCTCGGGCGCCACCCTACCAAGGCCTCGGGCGCCACCCTACCAAGGCCTCGGGCGCCACCCATCCAAAGCCTCGGGCGCCACCCATCCAAGGCCTCGGGCGCCACCCTACCAAGGCCTCGGGCGCCACCCATCCAATGGCTTTGGGTCCTCCAAAAAGGGATTGGATCCCCCCCCCCCCCAATCAATAGCTTGGTCCCCCCCCCAATGGCTTGGGTCTTATCCAGTGCTGTTTGAAGGCATAGTCTCTGATCTCAAAACACTTTGATAACTGAAGCCTAAGAAGTGTGGTGCATGGAGAACCAAAGCTGAACTGGAAGATAGTTAGGCAAGAAAAGAGGAGAACCTCATTGGCTGCTACAGGACCATTCATATTTTAGACATTGGAAAAAGAATCTGAATCTCACTGTACCCTTAGCGTCCAGAGAAAAGCAACTGAAACTGAGTAAGCGTTCCCCGACCGGAGGGCTTCTAAACATGACCTGTTCTCAGTCGGCATCCCTTGGCCTCCATATTAATGGGGTAACCCTCACAGTCTTCAGGAAAGTCACTACTCACCCACTTTTCCAGCAACCTCGGACAGCTTTTGGAACTGCTCCACCAGATGAGGTTCCTCCTCGGCCAGTTCCTTCATGGCCTTCTCAAACTCCTCCGTGGCCTGGGCCGCCAACTCCGTACTGAACAGCTCCTGGAAGAACTTCTCCTGAGACGCCAACATGGGATCCTGGGAAGACAAAGGGACGTGGGTAGGGTGACACCATGGTGGTGGTGGGGACTTATTGCGCCAGGGAAAGAGACAATTATTCCTAAAAAATACGTCCTCTGTACCTTTACATCCCCCACACTCCAATATTAATTTTTACCAGTCGTGTTTTGTGCTGAACCAACAACAACAACAATAATTGGTTGAGAACCATTGTACTTTGGTGGCTATAAGACATTCAAGATCGTGGGGTCTGATAAAACTACAGCCCAAATTATTATTTTTTTTTTATATGGATAAAGCAGAGTAGGACAAGACAAATTGTAGAAAAAAAGAAAAAAAAAAAAGAAGAAAAAAAGAAAAGAAAAGAAAAGAAAAGAAAAAGGAAGAGGGTTTCTATCATCCTTATGGGTGTAGGTTATTTTAATCATAGACTAGGCCTATCTTGCCGCTGATGTTTGAACTTTTTGGAGCCGCCCAAATGAGTGAGGACCAGTGGCGGTGCATCCATAGGGGGCGCAGGAGCGCCAGCCTCTCTCTACTGCACACGTCAATCAATAGATAGATAGATTCATGCATTGCATGAATCCACCTATTGTCGCCGCTTCCGCCCCCTATTCAGGTGTCCGGCCCCTTGTCGAGCGCTAGCCATTTAAATTTACAGCGGTTGGGGTGTTTTGGAAGTGTCTGATTAGAGCCGTCGGCTCCAATAGGCTTCAAATTGTTAAACAGCGGGGGCAAACTGCTGTGCGTTCGCCGTTTACACAGTGCTATGCTAGGGAATCGCTTCACTAACACTGACCCGCCTCTCAGCCAATCAGGTGCACCAAGTGACAGGCACTGCGATTGGACACCTATCAGGCATCCAATCATAGCAGAGATGACATGAAGAGGACGGGAGAAGACATCAAGGATTTGGAGGGAGTGTGGAGGATGGCACTGACCGAGAAAGGTGCTGGGTGGAGTCAAACTGGCTGCATTTGATGGGGCAGACTGGCGGCTTTTTGATGGGGCACAGTGAGGCTGCAATCGATTTTTTTTTTCCCCAGTTTGTTTGCGCCCCCAAAAAATTTTGGAGCACCAGCCGCCACTGGCAAGGACAGAACCGACCACAACATATACCCGTAAATACTCACTACCACACAATACAATTACTCTAGACGCAACCTCATGTCAGCGTTGACTCAAGGAGGTGGCCAAGTCGCCTACCGAGAATGGCAAGGCAGTAAATCAAGGTGGCTTGACCCAGCGGACTATCCCTTAGACCAGTAATGGCGAACCTTGGAACCCCAGATGTTTTGGAACTTAAATTTCCCATGATGCTTTGCAGTGTAGCTGAGCATCATGGGAAATGTAGTTCCAAAACATCTGGGGTGCCAAGGTTCACCATCAATGCCCTAGACCATGGGTCTTCAAACTACGGCCCTCCAGTTGTTCAGGAACTACATTTCCCATCATGCCTAGTCATGTCTGTGAATGTCAGTGTGTTACAATGCCTCATGCGATGTGTAGTTCTACAACACCTGGAGGGCCATAGTTTGAGGATCCCTGCCCTAGACCAAGGGTAGGCAACCTCGGCTCTCCAGCTGTGGTGAAACTACAAGTCCCAGGAGACAGTGCAAAACCCTGACCATCACAGGCATGACTCCTAGAAGCAGAGGCATGCTGGGATTTGTAGTTTCACCACAGCTGGAGAGCCGAGGTTGCCTACCCCTGCCCTAGACCAAGCTTTCTCAACCAGGGTTCCTCCAGAGGTGGATAGGGGATCCTTGAGCTGTGGCAAATGGACTTCCCTTTTGATGGTACCTGTATAGTCACGGGGCCAACGCAACTTGACAGAGCCAGCAACATGATACCAACCATCTTTTTGCCATCTGTAATGTCTGACCACCACTGTAAGGTCGGGCATTCTTTCTACAGGACTACCAAGGCACACTTTTTTTATTGAACCCCCCCCCTTTATGAACTGGTTGATGCAAAGGTTCCTAAGACCTGAAAAATATGAGTTCCTCTAGGATAAAAAAAAAAAGGTTGGGAAGACTTAGACCCTCTGGAATGCTCTTGTGTAGTTCCACAGATTGTTCCCATGCAGATCCAAAGAGACAACTTCCCCTGAAGGACCAGCGAATTAGCTGCCTAGGAGCTGCCCCAAATCTAAACCACAGACCCATGAAGGACCCACGAAGAACCCACGAAGAACCCATGAAGGACCGCAGTGCGAATGCTTATATCTATTAAGACGACCTCAGGGCATAGATCTTGATAGTTGAACCACATGCTCCAGATATCCATAAAGACGCACCCATACCTATGACTTTCCACCGCCTGAATGCTGGTATGGCAGCTACTGTATATGGGTGCTCTGCAGTGGCGGTGCGTGTATAGAGGGCGCCGGAGCGCCGCCCCCTCTGGCTCTCGTACCGCCACTGATAATACATAGATTAATGCATTGCATGAATCTATGTATTGTCGCTGCCAGCAGCCCTGATAGGCTTTCCGATTACAGCCCTCAGGCTGCAATAGGCTTCCACAGCTTATCCCAGGGACGCCCAGGGGGTGCGTTCCTTGGATAAGACTGACAGGCGTCTCAGCCAATCAGGTTCACTGGTTCTGGTTACCGGTAACCTGATTAGCTGAAGTGTCATCGAGGGACGGAAGAAGCAGGATGGCTGACCCCAGAAAGGTAAGTGCCAGGCGGGGGAGGGTGCATTTTTACCAGGGCACAGTGGCAACGTTTGATGGCATGACACAGTGGCTGCATTTGATGGCATGACACAGTTGTGACAATTGCTGGCACAGTGGCTGCGTTTGATGGGCACAGTGGCGATAAATGATGGCACAGTGGCTGCATTTGATGGCACAGTGGCGACAATTGATGGGCACAGTGGCTGTGTTTGATGGCATGTCACAGCGGCTGCATTTGAGGGCACAGTGGCTGCGTTTGATGGCATGGCACAGTGGCTGCATTTGAGGGCACAGTGGCGACAATTGTTTTTTTTCCCGTCTGTTTGCACCCCACAAAAATGTTGAGCACCAGCCGCCACTGGTGATCTGTATACCCAAGCTCCTCATACACCTGCAGTTAAATGCACTACAGGAAGGAACTGGTTAAATAGGAACATGACTATCACACCGAATGTCAGGTGCCCTGCCAGATGGCTCCAGCACCTCCGGGCACATTGACATCCTGATGAGTGTTATGTTATGAAGATCAGGAGACAAGTCTGTACCATTAACAGAACACTCAACTACACTCGCTACATGATATTTTTGATTTACAGCCCTCATGGCAAAATAAGTGTTGCACCTGTAGCCACCGCCACCACCGGAGCTCCCCAGACTGAGCTCCTCACCCCTGTGCGGATCCCACCACCGGAGCTCCCCAGACTGAGTTCCCCAGACTAAGCTCCTCACCCCTGTGCCGGCTCCCACCACCGAAACTCCCCAGACTGAGCTCCTCACCCCTGTGCCGGCTCCCACCACCGAAACTCCCCAGACTGAGCTCCTCACCCCTGTGCCGGCTCCCACCACCGAAACTCCCCAGACTGAGCTCCTCACCCCTGTGCCGGCTCCCACCACCAAAACTCCCCAGACTGAGCTCCTCACCCCTGTGCGGATCCCACCATCGAAACTCCCCAGACTGAGCTCCTCACCCCTGTGCCGGCTCCCACCACCAAAACTCCCCAGACTGAGCTCCTCACCCCTGTGCCGGCTCCCACCACCAAAACTCCCCAGACTAAGCTCCTCACCCCTGTGCCGGCTCCCACCACCGAAACTCCCCAGACTGAGCTCCTCACCCCTGTGCCGGCTCCCACCACCAAAACTCCCCAGACTGAGCTCCTCACCCCTGTGCCGGCTCCCACCACCGAAACTCCCCAGACTGAGCTCCTCATCCCTGTGCCGGCTCCCACCACCGAAACTCCCCAGACTGAGCTCCTCACCTCTGTGCCGGCTCCCACCACCGAAACTCCCCAGACTGAGCTCCTCACCCCTGTGCCGGCTCCCACCACCAAAACTCCCCAGACTGAGCTCCTCACCCCTGTGCCAGCTCCCACCACCGAAACTCCCCAGACTGAGCTCCTCACCCCTGTGCCGGCTCCCACCACCGGGAAAGTAAGTGCTTGCACATCAGGGAGTGAGGATGTAGCATACGGTGGCCACCTTCCCCACCTCCTGCCCTCTCTTCCTCCAAATTCTGCCCTTCAACCCCAACATGGAGCCATCAGAAGGATGAGACACAAGAACGTCAAGAAGACACATTGGCCTCCAGAGTTTTCCATACACTGAAAAAGGGACAAACATGGCCGCCACGTACCTTAGCAGCATCTGCGGGTAGCCTTTCAGGACCCGAGGGCTTTGTAGTTTTGTCCGAGGTCGGAGCAGGTTGGCTGGTCTTCTCAAAATCATCCAGAGCACCTGCCAAGGAAAAATAATTCAGCGACTCCAAATCTAAAATGTGACTACTAAGGTATCCAACCAAAAAGTAGACCGGAAATGACCACTTGTAAACACTTCCTTTTACTTCTGGAGTCAGTCTTTGTTTTCTTCTCCGACACACCATCTGGGCGACAACCCCCTCCTCCTGAAACCTGCTGGTATCTAATGATCTCCCTTGCACACCCCAGGTGGCTCCAAGCACCTTCCATACACAGTTCAGGTGGCAATGAGAACCTCCCTCATGAAGCCCAGGTGACCCTGATCACCTCCCCTGCAGAGCCTATGGCTCTCACAGCACCTCCCCAGCCAAATTCAGGTAGTTTCAAGTATCACCTCTTTCGCACAGCCCAGGTGGCTCCCAGCACCTCCCCTGCAGAGTCCCCAGCACAGACCAAGCATCTCCCCTGCACCACCCCTGCACAGACCAAGCACCCCCCCCCCCTGCACAGACCAAGAACCCCCCCCCCCCGCACAGACCAAGCACCCCCCCCCCCCGCACAGACCAAGCACCCCCCCCCCCGCACCACCACCCAAGCACCCCCCCCCCCCGCACAGACCAAGCACCCCCCCCCCCGCACAGACAAGCACCCCCCCCCCGCACCCAAGCACCCCCCCCCCCCGCACAGACCAAGCACCCCCCCCCCCCCCCCCCCCCCGCACAGACCAAGCACCCCCCCCCCCCGCACAGACCAAGCACCCCCCCCCCGCACAGACCAAGCACCCCCCCCCCGCACAGCAAGCACCCCCCCCCCCCCCCGACCAAGCACCCCCCCCCCCGCACAGACCAAGCACCCCCCCCCTGCACAGACCAAGCACCCCCCCCCTGCACAGACCAAGCACCCCCCCCCTGCACAGACCAAGCACCCCCCCCTGCACAGACCAAGCACCCCCCTGCACCCCCCCCCCTGCACAGACCAAGCACCCCCCCCTGCACAGACCAAGCACCCCCCCCTGCACAGACCAAGCACCCCCCCCTGCACAGACCAAGCACCTCCCCCTGCACAGACCAAGCACCTCCCCCTGCACAGACCAAGCAGCCCCACTGCACCTTCCCTGCACAGACCAAGCACCACCCCTGCACAAACCAAGCATCACCCCTGCACAAACCAAGCAGCCTCAAGCACCTTCCCTGCACAGACCAAGCAGCCCCCCTGCACAGACCAAGCAGCCTCAAGTAGCCCCA
Source organism: Rana kukunoris (assembly GCA_029574335.1). NCBI lineage: Eukaryota > Metazoa > Chordata > Amphibia > Anura > Ranidae > Rana > Rana kukunoris. The sequence goes on from JAJQKJ010002461.1 coordinate 30,128, forward strand.
CTGCACAGACAAAGCAGCCCCCTTGCACAGACCATGCAGCCCCCTTGCACAGACCATGCAGCCCCCTTGCACAGACCATGCAGCGCCAATACCCTCCCCTGTACAAAGAAAGTGTGGTGGGGTTACCCTAAAGTTTTAAATGGTTGATGTGGGGGGGGGGGGGGCAATCTGCATTACTACAATAAACATTTATATGAACATAACCCCACTAATGATACACAAAATAAATGAACATAATACATCCGGAAAGATGTGCAGATCATCGGTGGAGCTGTTAGTAAATAAAGCAATAAACGGCGAGATGTATCCATAGATAAACCTGATGGGAGATCAGAGGACAGGGTAAAGGTTGGGACTCACACCGAGGATCTGCAATGTGAGATTAACCCCTTCCCAACAAAATGGTGACTTGCAGTTTATCCTTCGCTGAGGACCCTCTAAAAAGGGCAAAGTGATGGCACTGAGCCACATAGAGCTCCCTCCAGTGGCTGATCTACAAACAGCGGGTGTTCCCAGTTCAAGCGAATTCTCTCAATATACAGGACCAGTTCTCTTCGGGGGTCGGGTGACGGGGGTCAGAGACAGGTGATGGGGGTCAGGGATGGGTACAGGGTTCAGAGACAGATGATGGGGGTCAGAGATGGGGCGATGGGGGTCAGGGATGGGTACAGGGTTCAGAGACAGATGATGGGGGTCAGAGATGGGGCGATGGGGGTCAGGGATGGGTACAGGGGTCAGGGATGGGTACGGGGGTCAAAGACGAGTGACGGGGGTCAGGGACGTGTACGGGGGTCAAAGACAGGCGATAGGAGTCAGAGACGGGGTAATGGGGGGTCAGGGATGGGTATGGGGGTCAGAGACAGGGTAATGGGGGTCAGGGATGGGTACGGGGGTCAGAGACAGGGTAATGGGGGTCAGGGATGGGTACAGAGACGGGTGACGGGGGCAGGAATGGGGTCAGAGACAGGGTGATGGGGGGGTCAGAGACAGGGTGATAGGGGTCAGGAATGGGTACAGAGACAGGTGATGGGGGTCAGGAATGGGTACAGAGACAGGTGATGGGGGTCAGGAATGGGTACAGAGACAGGTGATGGGGGTCAGAGACAGGTGATGGGGGTCAGGTATGGGTACAGGGGTCAGAGACAGGGTGATGGGGGTCAGAGATGGGGATGGGGGTCAGAGACGGGGGTTAGAGACGGGGTGACGGGGTGATGGGGGTCAGAGACAGGGTGATGGGGGTCAGGGATGGGTACTGGGGTCAGAGACAGGTTATGGGGTCAGAGATGGGTATGGGGGTCAGGGATGGGTACGGGGGTCAGAGACGGGGTGATGGGGGTCAGGGATGGGTATGGGGGTCAGGGATGGGTACGGGGTTCAGAGACAGGTGATGGGGGTCAGGGATGGGTATGGGGGTCAGGGATGGGTACAGGGGTCAGAGACGGGGTGATGGGGGGTCAGGGATGGGTACGGGGGTCAGGGATGGGTATGGGGGTCAGGGATGGGTATGGGGGTCAGGGATGGGTACGGGGGTCAGAGACAGGTGATGGGGGTCAGGGATGGGTACGGGGGTCAGGGATGGGTATGGGGGTCAGGGATGGGTACGGGGGTCAGAGACGGGGTGATGGGGGGGTCAGGGATGGGTACGGGGGTCAGAGACAGGTGATGGGGGTCAGGGATGGGTACGGGGGTCAGAGACAGGTGATGGGGGTCAGGGATGGGTATGGGGGTCAGGGATGGGTACGGGGGTCAGAGACGGGGTGATGGGGGGTCAGGGATGAGTACGGGGGTCAGAGACAGGTGATGGGGGTCAGGGATGGGTACGGGGGTCAGAGACAGGTGATGGGGGTCAGGGATGGGTATGGGGGTCAGGGATGGGTATGGGGGTCAGGGATGGGTATGGGGGTCAGGGATGGGTACGGGGGTCAGGGATGGGTACGGGGGTCAGAGACGGGGTGATGGGGGGTCAGGGATGGGTACAGGGGTCAGAGACAGGTGATGGGGGTCAGGGATGGGTATGGGGGTCAGGGATGGGTATGGGGGTCAGGGATGGGTACGGGGGTCAGAGACGGGGTGATGGGGGGTCAGGGATGGGTACAGGGGTCAGAGACAGGTGATGGGGGTCAGGGATGGGTACGGGGGTCAGGGATGGGTACGGGGGTCAGGGATGGGTACGGGGGTCAGGGATGGGTACGGGGGTCAGGGATGGGTACGGGGGTCAGAGACAGGTGATGGGGGTCAGGGATGGGTACGGGGGTCAGAGACAGGTGATGGGGGTCAGGGATAGGTGATGGGGGTCAGGGATGGGTACAGGGGTCAGAGACAGGTGATGGGGGTCAGGGATGGGTATGGGGTCACCCATTTTTGAAATGACAACAAAAGCCGGTCACAACCCTAGTACAGGAGGGGTAAAGTCTGTACAGATCCAGGAAAATGACATCATCATCACCCAGCCAAATCAAGGTCACCCCCTCCCAGGTGCCCTCTGGTCCCATGCCCTCCAGGGGTAGAAGGGTGAATATAACCGGTGTGTGGTTGGCATGATGTGTGCAATGTTCTCCTGTCTGTGTCTGGAGTGCCAGCTGGCAGTGTGAGGGTTAAAGTCCACCTGGGGGTAATGACACTCCCCCTCCCCCTACAGATCATACACCCAGAGGAGCCGGGGGGGGTGTCACATCACCAGCCTAGGTGCCCCACCCCTCCTTTGCCCCCCATGCCACCCTGACCATGTGACCCCCTCAGCCTCCCCCTCTTACTGTCCAGCAGTTCCTCCAGCTCCTTGTCCTCTCCTCCTCCTCCTCCTGCTTCAGCCATCTTTACTCTCTTCTGCTGCTAGGGGAGGTGCTGCGTGTTCAGCGACGTCACCCTGGGCTGGCCAATCGGGAGCGCCAGAGTGGTAAGGGCAGCGAGGCCGCTGCGGGCGGCGCCATTTTTCCAGTTCTGGCAAAAAGGTGAGAGAGGAGGAGCCTGGCACGAGAGCTGCGCTGGTGATAGGTGACCGCGAGTGACACTGACAGCCCGGGGATACCCGGGTCATGTGATCGGCGGACAAAAATGTCACTCACTACCCATTTTTATATTGCTACACGTTACGTGCCCTATTTATGTATTTATTTTTTTATATATGCTCATATTTTATGGACGTTTTTGTGTTTATTTTTCTTATTCATTTATGTCATTGCATTTATACATTTGTTTTATGTATGTATTCATTTTTTTTATTTTACTTTATTATATTTTTTATATATTTGTTTAAATATATTTATTCATTTTTTTTTATATTTACTTGATTCATTTTATAATTCATTTATTTTATGTATGTATAATTTTTTTATTAACTTTTTTTTTTTTTTCATTTGGTTTTATATATTTATTCATTTATTTTATGTATGTATAATTTTTTTATTAACTTTTTTTTTTTTTTCATTTGGTTTTATATATTTATTCATTTATTTTATGTATGTATACTTTTTTTATTAACTTTTTTTTTTTTCATTTGGTTTTATATATTTATTCATTTATTTTATGTACTGTATGTATTTTTTTTTCCACCCTGCAACATCGGGGCTACCAAACATCATTCATTTTTATATTGATACACTTTACTTGCCCTATTTATGTATTTAATTTTTATGCATGCTAATATTTTATGGACGTTTTTATGTATTATTTTTTTTTTTTTATCAATAATAGTTTTATTTAGAAATTTCCAACACACGTATACATGTAAGATCATTCACATAAGCAACAACTAGTGGCGTGGTCATTACTCTACATGAGAGTGTCCAAGGCTTTATCTGACTCGCTGTGTACCTTCATACAAGGCAGCTTTTTGGGGTTGCCGGTAAAGGAGGTCAGAAGGGATCCATCAGAGGATAATTTATGTTGGCGTACCAATTTGCGCCACGTGCGTCTAAGCTGGGTCATTGGACCTAACATGCTAGCGGGATCAACCTCCACATCTGCATTCCACAGTAGTTCCATAAGTTGTTTGGATGTACCGGGGCCAGCCAGAGCTTTTCTATTTGAGTCCATTTGTTGTACGACCGCAACGTGAACCAGGAGGCTACTGCCTTCAACTGGGTCGCTTGGTAGTACTTTATGAGATCAGGGTATGCTAGACCCCCCTCCGATCTTGCCGCCAGCAGCACCGACCGGGGGACTCTATGTCGCTTGTAGTTCCATGTATACTGGAGCAGCTCAGTCTGGAGTTTTCTCAAATGGGCGTAGGGCACTGGAATAGGTAGGGTTTGGAACAGGTAGAGTAGTTTTGGGAGGATCGCCATTTTTATTGCCGCTACTCTCCCCAAGAGGGAGATGTGGTGCTTTCTCCATTGTTGTAGAAGAGTCCTAATAGTACGGAAAAGGGGAGGGAAGTTCTGCTGATAAAGGGTAGCGTAGGTGGGAGTGATGTGGATCCCCAGATATTTTAGTGAGGAGGTTTTCCAGTTATAAGGGAAGGTTGTGCGTAGATGGGCCACCTCCTCGTCGGGGATGTTAAGCGGGAGCGCTTCTGATTTGGACGCATTTATTTTGTAGCCTGACAGCGCTCTAAAGCGATCAAGCTCCGCGTGCAGGTTCGGGAGGGAGATCCTGGGTTGGGTGAGTGTGAGGATGACATCGTCTGCAAATAGAGATATTTTGAACTCTTGATCTCTAACTAAGATCCCTCTGATATCTGGGTTCTGACGGATGGTGGCGGCTAAGGGTTCTACACATAGCGCGAACAGCAGGGGAGACAGGGGGCACCCCTGCCTGGTGCCGTTAGTTACTGGAAATGTGGAGGAGAGGGCGAAGGGGGTCTTGACCTGGGAGGATGGGTCGGAGTACAGGTGCTGGATAGCCCGCAGGAATGGCCCCTTAAAACCTACATGTCGCAGCGTGGTAAACAGAAAGGGCCACCCCAAGCGGTCAAAGGCCTTCTCGGCGTCTAGGCCCAACAATATGGACCTCTGACCCATTCTGTTCGCCACCTCGACTAGGTCAATAATTTTCCTAGTGTTGTCCCCAGCTTGACGAAGCGGGACAAATCCCACCTGGTCCTTGTGTATGAGGGAGGGGAGTACTGAGTTCAGTCGGATGGACAGTAATTTAGTGAAGATTTTCAAATCGGAGTTCAAAAGGGCGATGGGCCTGTAGTTTGCACACAGGGAGGGGTCCTTATCCGGCTTTGGAATCACCGTGATGAAGGAACGTTGCATGTCCCCAGGAATAGGAGTATCCCTGAGGAATGCATTAAATAGTTTACACATGCGAGGCAGGAGTAGGGGGAGGAATGTTTTGTAGTATTCATAGGGGAATCCGTCGGGTCCCGGGGCTTTGTGTGAGGGCAGGGATTTAATGGTCTGTTCTAGCTCCTCCTCCGAGATAGAAGCATTCAGGGGGGCCAGATCCGAGGGTTTGAGCCTGGAGACACCACTCTGCTCCAGGTAACTGGTCATGCGTTGAATGAGGTCAGGAGATGGAGGATCATGGGGATGTCAGGGTTATTGTATAGAGTTGTGTAAAAGTCTGCGAAGCACTGGACTACGTCTTTAGGGTGAGAGACTAGGTCTCCCGTGTTATTCTGGACCTGGTGCGGGGTCGTGGCCTGGGTACTGTCGCGTAGTTTTCTGGCCAGGAGGGAGTGGGCTTTGTTACCCCTATCGTAGAACCTTTGTCTGAGTCTAAGTAGTGCCTTTTCCACTTTGCCCAGCGCTATGTCTCCCAGGGTGGCCCTCAGTGTAGAGATCTTTTTCAGGAGCGACAGAGTAGGGGATTCCTGCAGCCGTCGTTCTAAAGCCTTGAGTTCTACCTCTGTACGCTGTTTTAACGCCTGAGCATTTTTTTTCATGGCTGAAGACAAGCCTATGCACTTCCCCCTCAGCACCGCCTTGTGAGCCTCCCACAAAGTGGAGAGGGTTATATCTGGAGTATCATTGTCCTTGAAGTAATTCTTCAAGGTGGATTCCAACTCTATTTTTGAGGGGAGGTGCTGGAGGAGAAATGTGTTCAGGCGCCAAGTGCAGGGTTTGGCCATCGGGGAGCCTATTCCTAAGGTCATCAGGACTGGAGCGTGGTCTGACCAGGAGATCGGACGGATCTGCACTGCCTTGACCAGCTGTAGGGTAGTATTGTTCACAAAAAAATAATCGATTCGGGAGTGTGTGCGGTGAGGGGCTGAGTAATATGTAAATTGGCGATCGCCAGGGTGGAGAACCCGCCAGGCATCAAAAAGTGCATAACGTCTGGACATCTGTCGGAACAGCCTCGAGTCCCTAAGTACTCGGTCTGAAGGCACCCTGGGGTTCACCACATGGCGGTCTAAAGTGACCGATTGGACCAGGTTAAAGTCCCCTCCGATTACTAAGATCCCATTGTCTGTGCGGAAGAGGCGTGCGTACACCTTGGAGAGGAACCCAAGTTGCCGGATGTTTGGGGCGTATACAGTGCAGAAAGTCACTTGTTGGTTCTGCCACAGTCCCTGTAGGATGATGTAGTGCCCCTGTGGGTCGCTATAGTGGTGTGAGCTGATAAAGGGATACCCTTTCTTAATGAGTATGGCCACTCCGGCCTTTTTGCGGGGCCCTGATGAGAGGTATATCTGAGAGTAGTACCGTGACGCGAATGCAAGAGAACCTCCTTTATCTAAATGTGTTTCCTGGACCATAATTACATCCGCCCCCGACTGCTTAAACTCTGACAGGGCCAGGTGTCTCTTTCTATTGGAGTTTAAACCGTGAACGTTTAGGGAAAGTATCTTAGCCATGAGGGTGTGTAGTGGTGAAGGGAGCCGTACTTATCTGATGATGATGGAGGGGACACGGTCGCCAGAGGCCGGGAGCCAGACACCGCAGGAGGAGAACCAAGACCATTCCGGAAGTACTGTGTAGGGCCACACGATGACGGGGGTGGAGGGGTGGAGAGAAGAATCTAGAATAAAAAAAGAAGAGAGAAGTGAAAACATTAGAATGAGGCAACTGTAACAAAACAATAACTCTAAGTGTCGACCTGTCAGGGCCAACAGGCCCAGGTCTGAGCGGCTTCCCGAGGGCCCCGCCAGCCCGGCCCCTGGGGGTCGTGCCAGGGGAGCCCAGGGGAACCCTAAAGCGATCATGCTAAACAACAAAACCGCATGTGTCAAAGTCCAAAACATCTGGGGACTAGGTAGGGGAGTGGGAGAAGGGGGGTGAAAGGTCTCTCTCTAAAGTCTCAGCCGAGACTTGCCCTTGATGCTAAACTTGACTGAAGTCTCGGGCATGGGGAATGGGTAATGCTACTAGAGGGGTGTCCAGGGCCGGGTCCCTAATTGGCAGAAAAAAAAAAAAAAGGAGGGGGGCATCTTGTGGGTCGGGACCCGTGTCAGTAGGATTGGATCAGTTCTTCCTGTGGTGCCCGTGTGGGCTTCTCTTGGATCCCTCCGAGCCTCTGGGCCGTTTGGGTGGTGGGACTTTCTGCCACACCGAGGGTGGCGGAGGTGGTGTGGCCACGAGATCCCAATCCGGCAACTGGGGAATCTGAATGTCCAAAGTTTCACAGAATGCTTGGAGGTCTTCCGGGTATCTCAGGACAGCTGACTTGCCTTGGGAGTTCGCTGTGAGGCTAAATGGAAAACCCCATCTGTACGGGATATTCTCATCCTGCAGGGTGCGCAGTAATGGCTGTAGAAGCCTGCGCTTTTGTAAGGTGATCCACGATAGATCCGGGAAGAGCTGAACGGGGACCTCGTATGTATTATTTTTTATATATTTATTTGTTTATTTTTTTTTTATATATCTTTTCTTTTTTTTAATATATTTATTCTTTTTTTTAAATATATATTTTTTTTTTTTTTTTTTTATAGTTCATTTATTTTATGTATGTATAATTGTTTTATTTCCTTTGTTTTCCATTTGGTTTTACATGTTTATTCATTTATTTTATGTACTGTATGTAATTTTTTTTTTTATTATTCTACTATTTATTTATTTATTTGTTCCTATTTGTTCATTTATTTTATTTACATTTATTTTTTGAAAGGTGTTTATTTTGAAATTTGGGACAGTTTGTGTAGCACTTTATAACATGGGGGGCAGACAGTACAATTACAATACAATTCAATGCAGGAGGGATCAGAGAGCCCTGCTCGTTATTATATATATATCTCTTTATTTTGTATTTGTTTGTTTTATAGATTTAATCACTTCACTTGTTTATTTTTTATTTACTTGATTGTATTTATGTATTTATTTTATGTATGTGTTTATTACATTATTTAATGTATTTTTTTTTATTCTTTTTTATTTATGCATGTATACATACATACATGGGAGTGGAATAGGGTTGCCACCTTTTCTTCAAGTCAGATTATACATATATTTTGCTAATCAATAACATTTCTCTTTTTTTGTTTTGTTCTGCACACGTCAAGCACAGGAGGACCTCGGAGTGATGCCGAGGACATAACACGTGTCACATGTATGTATTTCAACTTTGTATTCAGCTGTTTGCCTGGATTTCAATGTTAACCACTTAAGATCTGGACCATTATGCAGATTAAGGACCCGGACAGTTTTTGCGATTCGGCACTGCGTCGCTTTAAGTGACAATTGCGCGGTCGTGGCGACGCGGTTCACAAACAAAATTGACGTCCTTTTTCCCCCACAAATAGAGCTTTCTTTTGGTGGTATTTGATCACCTCTGCGGTTTTTATTTGTTGCGCTATAAACAAAAATAGAGCGACAATTTTGAAAAAAATTTTGAAAAAAATGCAATATTTTTTACTTTTTGCTATAATAAATATCCCCCAAAAACATATATAAACAAAGACATTTTTTCCTCAGTTTAGGCCGATACGTATTCTTCTACATATTTTTGGTGGAAAAAATCGCAATAAGCGCTTATCGGTTGGTTTGCGCAAAATGTATAGCGTTTACAAAAGAGGGGATAGTTTTATTGCATTTTTTTTTTTTTACTACTAATGGCGGCGATCAGCGATTTTTTTCATGACTGCGACATTATGGCGGACACATCGGACAATTTTGACACATTTTTGGGACCATTGTAATTTTCACAGCAAAAAATGCATTAAAAATGCACTGATTAAAAATGAAAGATGAAAAAAAAAAAAAAAAAATTAAAAAATGCACTGATTACTGTGAAAATTACAATTGCAGTTTTTTTTTTTAACAGAAAAGACAATTGCAGTTTAAGAGTTAACCACTAGGGGGGCACTGAAGGGGTTAAGTGTGACCTCATCTGTGTTTCTAACTGTAGGGGGGCGGGGCTGGACGTGTGATGTCACCGATCACCTTTCCCTATATCAGGGAACACACGATCAATGACGGCGCCACAGTGAAGAAAGCTCTCCCCGTTCTTCAGCCCCGGGGACCGATCGCGGGACTCCAGCGGCGATCAGGTCCGCGGGTCACAGAGATTTGGACCGGGTCATTCTGCCGACGTATATATGTGCAGGAGGCGGTTCTTAAGTGGTTAAGGACCGCCTGACGCCGATATAAGTCGTCAGAATGGCGCAGCTGGGCACTTGAAGTGCCCAGCCGTGGGTCGCACTCGCTGCCGGCGTGCTCGCGACCCAGTCCAAAGCTCCGTGGCCGCGCCGGACCTGCGAACCCGATCGCCGCCCGTGTCCTGCGATCGGTCACAGGAGCTGAAGAACGGGGAAAGGTGAGTGTAAACAAACCTTCCCCGTTCTTCTCTGTGGCAATGTCAGTGATCGTCTGTTCTTATAGGGAACGACGATCAGTGACGTCACACGTCCAGCCACGCCCCCCTACAGTACAGTACAGTAAGAATCACTCCCTTAGGGTACACTTAACACCTTAGCGCCCCCTAGTGGTTAACCACTTCACTTCAATTTTCACAGTAACTAGTGCATTTTTATAGCGCTTTTCGCTGTAAAAATGACAATGGTCCCAAAAATGCGCCAAACGTGTCCGATGTGTCCACCATAATGTCGCAGTCACAAAAATAATCGCTGATCGCCGCCATTACTAGTAAACATATTATTAAAAATGCTATAAAAAAAAAACTATTTTGTAGACGCTAGAACTTTTGCGCAAACCAATCAATAAACGCTTAGTGTGATTTTTTTTTTAACAAAAATATGTAGAAGAAGACGTATCGACCTAAACTGAGGAAAACATTTTTATTTTTTATTTTATTTTTTGGGGATATTTATTATAGCAACAAGTAAAAAATATAGATTTTTTTTTCAAAATTGTCGCTCTATTTTTGTTTATAGCGCAAAAAATAAAAACCGCAGAGGTGATCAAATACCACCAAAAGAAAGCTCTACTTGTGGGGAAAAAAGGACGCCAATTTTGTTTGGGAACCATGTCGCACGACCGCGCAATTGTCAGTTAAAGCGGCGCAGTGCCGAATCGCAAAAATGGGCCAGGTCCTTTACCTGCATAATGGTCCGGGTCTTAAGTGGTTAAAGACCATAAATAAAACAATGCTGTACCTACCGTAAAAACCATATATATATATATATATAAATCATCAGATATCACACCTACTACGTTCACGGTTTATTTATTGCAAAAGTTATTATAGAGTCCATCACCGGATTATTATAAAAGTTCTTCACATTTTCATAGATAGAAACAAAACAAGTATTTACGTACAATGTAGAAAAAAACATCTGTAAATAAACGTCTTTAATTTGTCAGTTTGTAATAAATGCTTGATTAAAATGGAAAATCCAATTAATTTTTTATTTTTTTGCAGATAAGTGGAGATTATACAATGACATGTTCTCTTGAAAGCTTACCATTACCCTCCAACCAACTGCATTTCCACTCATCCGTCTTGGCCTTGTGTTTATTCCCGGCATAACCTTCCTGTCAGCTGTTGTCAGAGCTTACACAAGGTTGATGACCTTCTCCACTCCCCTACATGACAGGGCAGGGTAGGGCCTGTTAACTGGCCATCCAGGGCCAAGAACTTGTTGACTGGCCATCCAGGGCCAAGTACTTGTTGACTGGCCATCCAGGCCCAAGAATTTGTTGATTGTCCATCCAGGCCCAAGAACTTGTCGACTGGCCATCCAGGCCCAAGAACTTGTTGACTGGCCATCCAGGCCCAATAACTTGTTGATTGGCCATTAAGGCCCAATAACTTGTTGACTGGCTATCCTGGCCAAAGAACTTGTTGATTGGCCATTAAGGCCCAAAGAACTTGTTAACTGCCCATTCAGGCCCAATAACTTGTTGACTGGCCATTCAGGCCCAAGAACTTGTTAAATGGCCATTCAGGCCCAAGAACTTGCAGACTGGCCAACCAGGCCCAAGAACTTGTTGATTGGCCATTAAGGCCCAAGAACTTGTTGACTGGCCATCCTGGCCAAAGAACTTGTTGACTGCCCATTCAGGCCCAATAACTTGTTGACTGGCCATTCAGGCCCGAGCACTGCATCCTAGGATAAGGGGAGAAGGTCACATGGTCTTGGTATTTTTGAGGGCTGATTTACAAAATGGAGGGGGTGGATGGCAGCTAGGGTCATTATAATAGCACCATGGGCCCCTGGGAAACGTAATGCACTAGGACCCCTACCAGCCTGCCCTAATTTATGCACCTACTCTCAAGAATGAAAGTATAAATTGTTGATAGAATTAATCATATATTTATTAGTACTTTCAATAAAAAGTATCTTGGGAAGACATTGTTCCATTTGTAGTTTTATCCTAGTGGCTGCTCCTGTCCCTGAAGCCCAGATTCCAGGATGCTCCCTGATTAATAGCCTTCCCGGGACAGCTTAGTAAAAAGTGCGACTGTCCCGGAAAATCCAGGACAGCTTAGTAAAAAGCGTAACTGTCCTGGCAAATCCGCGACAGTTGGCAAGTATAATGTAATGCAAGATTATCATAGCCCCCCTGTGAACCTGTGGCCCCTGGGTGGTGCCCATGAGTTAAGACAGCCCTGGGTGGCGGTGGGCTTTCAAGAGAACCTTAACCTTGCTCCGATTGAGCAAAGTGAGAGATTTTGTTTAGGAATCCCCACCGAAAAGACACTAAGGTGCACTGCTGAGAAACAGATACGCACCCAGCATCAGTGCCAAGCCTGTGAAAAAGACATATGTCCACTGACTGGGAAGAATGAATAAAACAACGATGACCAAAGCAAGAATCAGAATGATCAGCGGCATGGGAAATGATGAGCTTTGGGCAACAGATCTATTAGACGTGTCTTCTCCTCCCTGATCTACGTCAGATAGGTGGTCTGGCCTTTGGCCCAGCTGATCAATAACTAACGCGTTTCTTTCCTGTGATATTGGAGTGCTCGGGTATTTTTGAGAGTTCAATGTCAAAGACTCCTCACCACTAATGTTTAAATCTAACGTTGGGGTTGGCACATCAAGTGTTGTGTTCTCTATAGTATCTTCATCATACGTTGTCCCTGAACCACTATCGGGATCATGAACAAGACCTACAGATGTCTTACTAAGGGTACTCCCTAGAGATAAACCTGGATCTTTAACTTCATCTTGGTCTTGTCGGTCATCATTGCAAGTGTTTAATGTATCAACTGTTGAGGTGATCTCAGGCAAACCTTGAAGTTTTTCAGCTGATTGACGTTTCTCAGCTGATTGAGGTTCTTCAGGTGATTGAGGTTCTGTAGCTGATAGGCCATCAACTGGAGAGCCCAGTGGTCTAGTTGTTTTGATATCACTGCGAATCACTAGATTATCATTGTTTAAGTCTAACTGCTCATTTAAAGGCTGTGGAATATCATCTGGATTAGGAGATAATGTTAAAGTTTCTGGTTCTCCAACCCTAGATGTTTTCGAGAAACCCATCTCATTGTTTTCACTGTTGGCTTTTTTAGTAAGATCTACATTCTTGCCCCCAAGACCAACCCTTAAACCTCCTGATATGCCACCTTTGTTACTGGTTGCTGCTTCTTCATTAACGGTATCATCGTTTCCTTTTAAATTTGCACCGATGGTTTCTGGCTCGGGATGGACAACATCTTGTGTTTTTGGTAAATCACCCTTATTAGAATCAGGGTCTACCTTGGAAAGTGGACTTTCTGGAGCAAGAGGTGGTTCTGTATCGTCATCACTGCTGGGAGGGATTTCCTTAATGAGATTATCTGCAATGGCTTTGGCCTTGAGAGCTGCCATGATAGCCACCAAAAGACCAAACACTGATATTGCCTCACTACCGACTTTCAATGTTTTAACCTTAGACAACGTATCCCTCATCTCCTTTTTAAAACAACTTAGAAAGATCTCCTCTTTACACTTCCCGCTACACACAAATTTAACAGCAAACTGGGAAAGCTCGGTAATCGTCTCCTTGTTTTGACCGTCCTTCAGGAGAACATCCAGTGCCTTCCTCCACTTCTCAGTCATCTGAAAGGAAATCAAGATTTTATGATATCGGCTTCAGGAATTGTATAAAACTTGAAGAAGGGCATTTAAAGCACCCAAAAGCTGGAGTCTTTAATAACTTAAAGTATTAAAAAGTAAAAATCTGTATTTCCCCATATTCTGGGTTTAGGCACCTAAACCACATTACACTCCCAGGAATGTTAAATTATGAGAGTTTTTGTACAGTGACAGGTACTCTTTATTTATTACAGGTTCTTGTATAGTGCCGTCAATTTACACAGCGCTTTACATATATATTGTGAATGAATGAAGGAATGAATGAATGAATGAAAAACTTATATAGCGCGGCACATGCGAACTGAATCGCCTCTGGGCGCTCGTTGTTTCTGTCTCTCTGGTCATCAAAAGAGCAGAGTTTTTATCTGTCTTCTGAAGGTCAGGTGGTTTTCCTCCAACCGTACATTCACATCAGTCCCCACCCTCAAGGAGCTTACAATCTAAGGTCCCTAACCCACATTCATACATACACATACTAGGGCCAATTTAGACAGGAGCCAATTAACCTATCAGCATGTCTTAGGAGTGTTGGAGGAAACTGGAGTACCCGGAGGAACCCACTTAGGCACAAGGAGAACAAGCAAACGCCATGCAGGTGGTGCTATGAATAAGCACTGTATTTTGGTGTGAAACGCGTCAGCTCTTTTCTGTTTTTTTGCTGTCACATGTTGATGTGGTGATCTGTTTTATTATAAAGGAACATTTTTTGGAGTGCGGGTGTCCTGGTTTTTCTCCATACAATTTTGCAGGTGGTGCCATGGTTGGGATTCGAACTGATGACCCTAGTGCTGCCAGACAAAAGTGCTAACCACTTAACCACTGTGCTGCCCATTTATGGCAAGATCAGGGCTCTATTAAACCCCAGCTGTCTCCTCTGCCCTTACAACCAAGATCAGCGTGATCAGATACTTTCCAAATTTAAAAATGCAGCTGTTTACATCTGGGGAAAGCGGAGGCTTATTGCTTTTGTTTTCCTATACCATAGAGTTCATCAGGGACCTTCTTGTCCTCAACGAGCTCTATGGTAAGCCAATGTAACTGCCGGATTTCATTCTGGACTTGCTAAATGGACAGTAAAGCGCAGAGAGGCACCGGAAGGTGGTGCAGGGTGGCAACCCCAACCCCTCCCACCACCTATAAAAGCTGACGGGACGATGCCTGTAGCTGCAGACATCATCCCGACATAACCACTTAAAGTCAATCACTTAAATGTACGTGATATGGCGGAAAGTGTTTAAACTACAAACTTTCTGAATTAATCGATGGCTAAACCAGTACAACACTCTACTATTATATTGGGTGAGTTGCCATCCATGGTTTCAGAGGGCCAACACTCTACTATTCTATTGGGTGAGTTACCATCCATGGTTTCAGAAGGCCAAAACTCTACTACTCTATTGGATGTGTTACCATCCATGGTTTCAGAGGGCCAACATTCTACTATTCTATTGGATGAGTTACCATCCATGGTTTAAGAATGCCAACACTCTACAATTCTATTGGATGAGTTACCATCCATGGTTTCAGAGGGCCAACATTCTACCACTCTATTGGATGAGTTACCATCCATGGTTTCAGAGGGCCAACATTCTACCACTCTATTGGATGAGTTACCATCCATGGTTTCAGAGGGCCAACATTCTACTACTCTATTGGATAAGTTACCATCCATGGTTTCAGAGGGCCAACATTCTACTATTCTATTGGATGAGTTACCATCCATGGTTTCAGAGGGCCAACACTCTACTATTCTATTGGGTGAGTTACCATCCATGGTTTCAGAAGGCCAACACTCTACTATTCTATTGGGTGAGTTGCGATCCATTGTTTCAGAAGGCCAACACTATACTATTCTATTGGATGAGTTACCATCCATGGTTTAAGAATGCCTAAACTCTACTATTTTTTTTGGATGAGTTACCATCCATGGTTTAAGAATACCAAAACTCTACTACTCAATTGGATGAGTTACCATCCATGGTTTTCAGAAGGCCAACACTCAACTATTCTATTTGGTGAGTTACCATCCATGGTTTCAGGGGGGCAACACTACAATTCTATTGGATGAGTTACCATCCATGGTTTCAGAAGGCCAACACTACAATTCTATTGGATGAGTTAACATCCATGGTTTCAGAAGGCCAACACTCTATTATTCTATTAGATGAGTTACCATCCATGGTTTCAGAATGCCAACACTACAATTCTATTGGATGAGTTACCATCCATGGTTTAAGAATACCAAAACTCTACTACTCTATTGGATGAGTTACCATCCATGGTTTCAGAAGGCCAACACTCAACTATTCTATGTGTTGAGTTACCATCCATGGTTTCAGAAGGCCAACACTCTACTATTCTATTGGATGAGTTACCATCCATGGTTTCAGAAGGCCAACACTACAATTCTATTGGATGAGTTACCATCCATGGTTTCAGAAGGCCAAAACTCTAGTACTCTATTGGGTGAGTTACCATCCATGGTTTCAGAAGGCCAAAACTCTACTATTCTATTAGAAGAGTTACCAACCATGGTTTCAGGAGGAGGTCAGTGCTTGGTGCAGTTGTTACATGCTTACCAGCAAGTGTTCAGCAAAAGCGGCGATATGGAAGACGGCGATCATGTCATAGGATTCTTGCAGGCTTTGCAGTAATTGAATCTGTGAAATGAGTATAATGGAAGATGTATCTTAATTGTAAATGGCTCCATAGGAGAACAGCAGAGAAGGTGGAGGCGGTGTATATCAAGGAGGGAACTCCTGAGGTTTACCATGCTATTGCTCACCTTGGATTGTGATCCAGAGATGGAAAAGACTTTGTGAGAAAGGCCAAACTCGAAAGTTTCTTTGCTTCGTATGCGTTTCCTACCACCAGAAGCCTGAATGGGAAAATAAAATAACCGCGTCAGAAAAAAAAAAAGAACGCCCGAGCCACATTCATAAGTCTTGGCATATTGGAACAGAATAGTATATTAAAACAGAACTCCAGGCAATCGCCTAAATACACAGATGAAATACATACATATGGGTTGGTTTATCTGCCAATGGGTTTGTCCATACAGTCCCAAGATTTACACAGCTCAGTCAACCTGATCTCAGCTGCCGTTCAGTAACACTTACAGGCCTGGTCCCTCCCCCCAGACTGTGATTGGACAATGAAAGGAAAAGCAGAAGACTGATGAGTATATGTCTCTGTCACCTCATAGGTTGGATAGGGCTCCCTATACATACTGGAGCTAGTTCTGTTTATTACCAACATCCCATGATGGAATGTGCATTCCAACAGTGGCCACATTGGGACTCACTATGACATCATTTGTTTTCTACTAAGAGAACCATTGTAGCCACAGTAACTGTTGCAGTTATTTTCACCGGGGGATACTTTGTTTCATTCTAATACATTCAATAATGAAATTCTCCACTCACCCAGTTATCAGAACAGGGGTTCCGAAAAATAATGAACACCGACTTCCCCCGATGTGAAACCACCAAAAGTTCTGCCTGTATGTTAGATGCCTTGACCATCTGATCGATCTAAAGAGAAAGTAATTTCTAAATTACAACGTCATATGTAAGCTGACCAATGCTGAGCTTCCTTACAAGTACAATACTGAAGTACGCTGACCAATGGTGGGCTTCCTTACAAGTAAAACACTGATGAATGCTAACCAATGGTGGGCTTCCTTACAAGTACAACACTGACATACTGTGACCCCAATAGTGGGCTTCCTTACAAGTTCAATACTGATGTGCACTGACCAATGCTCCTGTACAAGTTTAATATTGATGCATGGTGGCCAATGGTGGGTCTCCTTACAAGTTCAATACTGATGCACACTGACCAACGGTTTGTTTCTTTAGAAAAAAACAATACTGATATATGCTGACCAATTGTGGGCTTCCTTACAAATACAACACTGATGTATGCGGACCAATGGTGGGGTTCCGTATAAGTACAATATTGATGTACACTGAGCAAAGGTGGGGTTCCCTATAATGTAAGCTGACCAATGGTGAGCTTCCTTACAAGAAAAATACTGATGTACACTCACCAATGGTGGGCTTCCTTACAAGTAAAACCCTGATGTACACTGACCAATGGTGGGCTTCCTTACAAGTAAAACCCTGATGTACACTGACCAATGGTGGGCTTCCTTACATGTAAAACCCTGATGTACACTGACCAATGGTGAGCTTCCTTACACGTAAAACCCTGATGTACACTGACCAATGGTGGGCTTCCTTACACGTAAAACCCTGATGTACACTGACCAATGGTGGGCTTTCTTACATGTAAAACCCTGATGTACACTGACCAGTGGTGGGCTTCCTTACACGTAAAACCCTGATGTACACTGACCAATGGTGGGCTTTCTTACATGTAAAACCCTGATGTACACTGACCAATGGTGGGCTTCCTTACAAGTAAAACCCTGATGTACACTGACCAATGGTGGGCTTCCTTACATGTAAAACCCTGATGTACACTGACCAATGGTGAGCTTCCTTACACGTAAAACCCTGATGTACACTGACCAATGGTGGGCTTCCTTACACGTAAAACCCTGATGTACACTGACCAATGGTGGGCTTTCTTACATGTAAAACCCTGATGTACACTGACCAGTGGTGGGCTTCCTTACACGTAAAACCCTGATGTACACTGACCAATGGTGGGCTTCCTTACACGTAAAACCCTGATGTACACTGACCAATGGTGGGCTTTCTTACATGTAAAACCCTGATGTACACTGACCAGTGGTGGGCTTCCTTACACGTAAAACCCTGATGTACACTGACCAATGGTGGGCTTTCTTACATGTAAAACACTGATGTACACTGACCAGTGGTGGGCTTCCTTACAAGTAAAATACTGATGTACACTGACCAATGGTGGGCTTCTTACACGTGAAACCCTGATGTACGCTGACCAATGGTGGGCTTTCTTACAAATACAATGCTGATGTAGGCTGACCAGTGGTGGAGTTGTTTGTTCAGACACATTCTGCCCTTAATTCTACCAGCTTAAATATGTGGAGGAGGTGGGGGTGGGTACCACAGCTCCTAATGATCATAATTCCTCCACATGTGATTGGCAGTGGTATCAGGACAGTGAGGACCTACAGTTGGTGCTCCTTGTATTCTTGTCCGGATCCCACAATCTCCTTACCTTCTCCTTCAGGTCCTCCCCTTTGTTCTGACACATTCCACCCTTGATTCCACCAGCTTAGACATGTGGAGGAGGAGGGGGTGGATACAGGGGCGGACTGACAACTCATGGGGCCCCCGGGCATTAGAAGATTATGGGGCCCCTGGGCTTACAGATGGCCACCATGCCAGGAGGCAGTGCAGAGGTGGGGCAGCTAAAATCCTGGGATTTTCACATCAAAAGCATGTCAGTTTCAGACATATGAGGGACAGATTTTTACATACTGTCCCTGGTTTTACTGAGCCTGGCAACCCTGGTGGGGTCCCCTAGTGGCATGGGGCCCTCGGGCGGATACCACAGCTTCTAATGATTATAATGCTTCCACATGTGATTGGCAGTGGTATCAGGACAGTATCATGACAGTGAGGACCTACAGTTGGTGCTCCTTTTATTCTTGACCTGATCCCACAATCTCCTTACCTTCTCCTTCAGGTCCTCCTCGCTCTCCGTCTTCTCTCCCGTATAGTCAAACGTGTTGTAGGCTACAAAAGAGGAGGCCAGTTCAGCCGCCATCAGAGCCGTCAGCCCTCCGGCCACCATCATCGCCTCATTTTTACCCTTGCAGGACTCTATGATCCTTGTCTTCACCATTCCCTTGAGTTTTGTGCAGCAGTCCCTTTCCAGCCTGGCCATGTCACCTTCCGGAAGGCAGAAGAACGGGGCAATCATCCTGCAGATCTCTTTTGCTGTGTCCTTGTGGCCCCCATGAAGGAGTTTCTCATAGGCTTCATGAGACTCTGCGGTTATCTATAATATGGTACAATACAATCCGTCTTTACATGGATTGACATCGACATTCACCAAATATTCACTGCATGTGAACCGTCCAGGTGCATGTGTTTTAAGCCCTTTACTGTCATTGACGTGTGTCATATGTCTGCAGCAACTGCTACTGACGTATGCCATACGTCCGCAGCAACTGCTAATAATGCGTGCTTTACGTCTGCAGCAACTGCCATTGATGTATGTCATACGTCCACAACAACTGCCCTTGATGTATTTCATACCTTCACAGAATCTGCCATTGATGTATGCCATATATCCGCAGCAACTGCCATTGATGTATGTCATACGTCCACAGTGACTGACATTGATGTATGTCATACGTACACAGCGACTGCCATTGATGTATGTCATACATCCGCAGCAACTGCTAATAATGTGTGCTTTACGCCTGCAGCAACTGCCATTGATGTATGTCATATGTCCACAGCAACTGCTATTAATGTATGTCATACGTCCGCCACAATTGCTATTGATGCATGTCTCATGTCCGCAGTAACTGCCATTGATGTATGTCATATGTCCGCAGTAACTGCCATTGATGTATGTCATGTGTCCACAATGACTGCCATTGATGAATGTCATACGTCTGCAGCAACTGCTAATAATGTGTGCTTTACGTCTGCAGCAACTGCCATAGATGTATGTCATATGTCCGCAGCAACTGCCATTGATGTATGTCATATGTCTGCAGCAACTGCCATTGATGTATGTCATACATCCGCAGCAACTGCCATTGATGTATGTCAAATGTCTGCAACAACTGCCATTGATGTATGTCATATGTCTGCAGCAACTGCCATTGATGTATGTCATACGTCTGCAGCAACTGCCATTGATGTATGTCATACGTCTGCAACAACTGCCATTGATGTATGTCATACGTCTGCAACAACTGCCATTGATGTATGTCATATGTCCGCAGTAACTGCCATTGATGTATGTCATATGTCCGAAGTAACTGCTATTAATGTATGTCATACGTCCGCCACAACTGCCATTGATGTATGTCATAACTCCGCAGTAACTGCCATTGATGTATGTCATGTGTCCACAATGACTGCCATTGATGAATATCATACATCAGCAGCAACTGCCATTAATGTATGTCATATGTCCGCAGCAACTGCCATTGATGTATGTCATATGTCCGCAACAACTGCCATTGATGTATGTCATATGTCCGCAACAACTGCCATTGATGTATGTCATACGACCGCAGCAACTGCCATTGATGTATGTCATACGTCTGCAACAACTGCCATTGATGTATGTCATACGTCCGCAACAACTGCCATTGATGTATGTCATACGTCCGCAACAACTGCCATTGATGTATGGGGAAATGACAGGAGTCTAAAAGACCTGCCACTCTAAATTTGTTATCACATAGGGGGCTATTGGTCCTCTATTAATCTACCCTCCCCCTAAAAACTTTTCAGTCTGCCCCACCCCCACATACATACATACAAAAATGTAAATGCGCACATCAGGGGCACCTACATATGATAACGTTAAATGTGCTACATGTTAATGAAGACAAGAATTCTTGGCCCTTTATTCATGATTATCCCTAAACAGATGACCCGTAGGGACTTTCAAAGTGCCACCTATGGAGAATATGGGGTACTGACGCTTGTTGCCATTTCACAGCAATTTTGACATGTTTGGTATCCACCTACTCGGTGTAACCTCAACTTTCATATTTCAGAAAAAAAAAATTGGGCAATATTTTACATTTGTGTGCCCTAAGATTAACTTTTGTGTATATTTTACTGAAAATTTGTGTTTGATAAACTGTTGCGTAATATGTGACATAAAAATTGGAACTACCACTATTTTATTCTCCAGGGTCCCTGCTTTCAGATAATATATAATATTTGGGCGGTTTTAGCTAAACTTCAAGCCTAATTTTATTTTTATTTTTTTGTGTGTGTGTCACATTTACTGCTTTACAATTCTGCCCTTTATTGATTAGGGACAGTAATGCATGCCGGACTTTTTACGGGACATTTTACTACTTAAATATGCAGATAAAGGGGTTGAGGTAGGCCAAATGTGTCACCATCCGTTGTGCCGTACTCCTTCTGCAGACCACCCACTACTCACCAGGCATGTGCTGAGGTAGCCAATCAAATTGAAGGCGGAGGACAGCCGGTTCACCTCGGAGGGGCTCAGCAGCAAACGCACCTGTGAAGACAGAAGATCCCCAAATGAAAGGTCCGTAGAATTGTTGCCTTCTTGTCTTGGTGACAACCGCATTCCTTATTTCTGAGGTGTCACAGAGACAGGAAGTGAGGAAAATCTCCCCACTGGGTGGTCACAGACAAAAATAAATAAATAAAAATAAATAAAAATGTAATAAAAAAAAATGAAATAAAAAAAAAAAAAAAAAAACAGACACAAAAACAAACAGAAATTTTACTTTTCCTTTTCTATTAAAAACAAACAAAACAAAAAGTTGTCTAGGATTTCGGCCTTTCGTCAGAAAGCTGAACCATCAATGTTCCTATAGATGTCTATCTCATGTCTATGGGGGGCCAACGTCTTATTTCTCCGTAGATGGATGACATCACTCCTCACCTCCCATTTTCTCTCAGTTCCATTGGTCACAGAAAAGACTTTGGTGGATCCGCCGTACTGGAATATCTCCTCCAACTTCTTCTCCTCCGACTTCTTCCCCAACAAAATAAATAAATAATACAGGTGAGTGTTAAAGTGGACCTGTCATCAGATATTAGACATGTGCAGAACAAAAGAAAAAATAATTGTTTTGTTTCAATTCCTTATTGCGATTTTGAAATGTGTTTTGTTTATTTGTTTTCTGATTCGATTTGAATTTGCATTCAAATTAATTCTATTCAAAATTCAAATTTCAGAAGATGGTTATATTCTTTTTATTCTATTCTTTTTTTTCTATTCTGTTCAAATTTATTCTGTTTGAATTTCATATGTTATATTCTTTCTGTTTTATTCTATTCTAGTCTATTGTTTTTTTCTATTCTATTCTCTTATTTTTTCAGTCTATTCTTTTCTATTCAAATTTATTCTATTCGGAATTCGAATTTTGGAAGATGGTTATATTCTTGCTATTGTATTCTATTATATTCCATTGTTTTTTTTTTTATTCTATTCTATTCCTTTAATCTTTTACATAGTAGGTAAGGTTGAATAAAGACAGTAGTCCAACCAGTTCAACCTGTATGTGTTTGTGTTGATAATCATTTACCATATCCCTATATATTGTGTTTGTTAAGATGCACATCCAAGAGTCTTTTAAAACTATCAATACTTCCTGTTGACACTACCTCCAAATTATGGCCAAGCATAGACTAGATAACCCTTCAAATGATGGCCAAATGTAGACTGGACGACCCTCCTAATGATGGGAAAAGTTAGATTGTACAACTGTTCAAATATTGGCCAAATGTAGACAGGACAACCCTCCAACTGTGGACTGGACAACCCTCCAAATAATGGCCAAACATAGACAGGACAACCCTCTAAATGAAGGCCAAACAGACTGGACAACCCTTCAAATAACGGCCAAACATAGACAGGACAACCCTCTAAATGAAGGCCAAACAGACTGGACAACCCTTCAAATAACGGCCAAACATAGACAGGACAACCCTCTAAATGAAGGCCAAACAGACTGGACAACCCTTCAAATAACGGCCAAACATAGACTGGACAACCCTTCAAATAACGGCCAAACATAGACTGGACAACCCTCCAAATAACGGCCAAATATAGACTGGACAACCCTCCAAATAACAGCCAAACATAGACTGGACAACCCTCCAAATAACAGCCAAACATAGACTGGACAACCCTTCAAATGATGGCTAAATATAGACTCGACGCCCTCCAAATGTGGATGATTATTTGGAGGGCTATCTAGTCTATGTTTGCTCATCATTTGGAGGGTTGTCCAGTTTAAGTTTGGCTGTTGATTTGAGGGTTGTCCAGTCTATGTTTGGCCATTATTTGAAGGGTTGTCCAGTCTATGTTTGGCTGTTATTTGGAGTACCTGATCCCATAGAGGGGCACAACTTCCCACAGACACCATACAAAATCTAGTGGGAAGCCTTCCCAGAAAAGTAGAGGCTGTTTTATCCCAAAGGGAGGCGAGACCCATATTAAATAGCCATGATTTGGAACGGGATAGCCAAATGTAGACTGGACGACCCTCCAACTGTAGACTGGACAACACTCCAAATAGTGGCCAAACATAGACTGGACAACCCTCCAAATAATGGCCAAACATTGACTGGACAACCCTCCAAATAATGACAAAACAGACTGGCCAACCCTCCAAATAATGGCCAAATTTAGACTGGACGCCCTCCAACTGTGGATGATTATTTGGAGGGCTATCTAGTCTATGTTTGCTCATCATTTGAAGGGTTATCCAGTTTATGTTTGGCCGTTATTTGGAGGGTTGTCCAATCTATGTTTGGCTGTTATTTGGAGGGTTGTGCAGTCTATGTTTGGCCATTATTTGGAGGGTTGTCCAGTCTATGTTTGGCCGTTATTTGGAGTACATGACCTCATAGAAGGGCACAACTTCCCACAGACACACTCCAAAATCTAGTGGGAAGCCTTCTCAGAAAAGTAGAGGCTGTTTTATCCCCAAAGGGATGCGAGATCCATATTAAATAGCCATGATTTGGAACGGGATGGCCAAATGTAGACTGGACAACCCTCCAACTGTAGACTGGACAACCCTTCAAATGATGGCCAAATGTAGACTGGACGATCCTCCTAATGATGGGAAAACTTAAATTGGACAATTTTTCAAATATTGGCCAAATGTAGACAGGACAACCCTCCAACTGTGGACTGGACAACCCCCCAAATAATGACCAAACATTGACTGGACAACCCTCTAAATAAATGCCAAATATAGACTGGATAACCCTCCAAATGATGGCCAAATGTAGACTGGATGACCCTCCAACTGTGGACGATTATTTAGAGGGCTATCTAATCTATGCTTGGTCAATCATTTGAAGGGTTGTCCAGTCTATGTTTGGCCATTATTTGGAGTACCTGATCCCATAGAAGGGCACAACTTCCCACAGACACCATACAAAATCTAGTGGGAAGCCTTCCCAGAAAAGTAGAGGCTGTTTTATCCCCAAAGGGAGGCAAGTTCCATATTAAATAGCCATGATTTGGAATGGGATAGCCAAATGTAGACTGGACAACTCTCCAAACAATGGCCAAACAGAATGGACAACCCTTCAAATGATGGCTAAATGTAAAATGGGAAGCATTCCCAGAAAAGTAGAGGCTGTTTAATCCCCAAAGGGAGGCCAGGTCCATATAGCTAATAGCGTGAGATCGGTCCTGATCAGGGAGAACTGCCGCCAGCTCATCTGTGCCCACTTGTGCCACCTGACAGTGCCACCTACCAGTGCCATTTATCAGTGGTACCTATCAGTAACACCTATCTGTGCCATCTTATCAGTGGCCATTAGTGCTGCCTTATCTGTGCCCATCAGTACCATCTTATACCACCAAAAGAAATCTCTATTTGTGTGAAAAAAATTCTAAAAATGTAATTTGGGTACAGTGTTACATGACCGTGCAATTGTCATTCAAAGTGCATCAACGCTGAGTGCCCAGTAAGCAAGTGGTTAATGATAGAGGCGGAACTTTGCTGAATAAGGAATGTATTCTTGGAGAATTGTAAAAGGACTGACAGGTCCACTTCAACAACTGTCAAGACAAAGACAAGCCATACATGGCGCAATCCTTTAATAATAAGAAGCCGGAAATTCAGTGAAGTCTTGTGATAGTAAACAGTTTTGTTGGCCAATATGGTCAAAGTCCAGAGAGATTACAAGTTTCAGCCCTTAAGCCTTAGTCATAGGCAAGGCACAGAGTCTACTAATGAGCGGATCAATGGATAACAATAATTTAGTTTCCTAACAAAATGAATCACACATGTCTATTGGCCACAAACAATGGTTTAGGTCAGGGGGTTTCAAACTGGCAGACCTCCAGCTGTTGCGAAACTACAAGTCCCATCATGCCTCTGCCTGGGGGAGTCATGCTTGTAATTGTCAGCCTTGCAATGCCTCATGGGATTTGTAGTTTTGCAACAGCTGGAGGGACGCCAGTTAGAGACCCCCCGGTTTAGGTAGACCTGCACATTACATAGTTTTGTTCAATATACAAGTAAAACTGTAACGTGTATGGCCGGCTTCAGTCCTACGGTATTCCCAAACTAAATACTGTATATGAAGATAGTTTTTATTAAGTAGATGGGACACCTACCCCCCTTGCCCTATAGGGTGACCACATTTCCAAACTACCATTCAGGGACACCCCCCCTTCCCAAAAATACAGCTTGTGGCGATTGGACACGAGAGGCGGGATTTATGATTTCTCCAATCACAAGCAGGGGGCGGGGATTGTGCTCCTCCAGGCATTCCCAGCCAGGACAAGTACTGTCAGTGAGTAAAGCGGTGATGTGGCGCCCTTTTTTGGGGGCATCAGATTGGCCCCGGGGGGGGGGGGGGGTGGTTGTGTCAGTTTAATTCCGGGACACTGTATTGTCCTGGAATGAAGGTGCCCGGGACAGACCTGCAAAATGCGGGACTTTCCCGGGCAATCCGGGGACACGTGGTCACCCTACCCCTCATGTGTGGGAGTTACTCACCCTTTCCACGTTTTTCTGGTTGGCCGGCTCCTGTAAAAGGTGGAATTTACTTTTCTCATTGGTGATGATGTACAAGGAGCTGTCGTCCGGTCGAGGGAAGGTCAGCGACACCGGCTTTTTATTCACCGTTTGATCATCCCGGAGCTCGAATGCCCAAACCTTCGAATCCATCTATGTACAAGAAGGTTAGTTGTTAAATGGACCTTATAGTGCACAGGTGTCAAACACAAGGCCCGCGGGCCGAATCTGGCCCCTCAGGCCATTTTATGTGGCCCTCGCACCTCTCCTACTCTGGTCCTCCTCCAGACCCTGTACTTTATCCTTTTAAGCAATGCATCCATCTTCTTCCAAGCAGCAGGTTAAGGTGTGTGTGGGGGGGGGGTGCACTGTGATGTAAAGGAGGGTGGGGGGACTCAACTTCTGATGGTGGGGTGGCTCTTGACAACTAATGTAAGGGGAGGGGCTGCGCTGGACATCTAATCTTACAGATACAACCGGCCCTTTTGAGGGCCATCCTAATGCTGATGCGGCCCACAATGAAATTGAGTTTGGCACCCCTTGTATAGTGGATTTATTTTATCTATTATGGTCAGGGCAAAAAAAAAAAGTGTAATAGTGTCATCTCCAGTTCAGCCAGCAGGTGGCGAGCTTAGCCTCTTTTTTTCATTTTCTAGTCTCACCTCTGTCCCCTGGTGTTTACAGAATCTAAAATCAACATGCCACAACCTGATATTTAGCTCCAGAGAAAAGTGCCAACAAAGCTAAGACATTTTTTTTGGGGGGGGGGGGGGTAGGGTAGCCCCCTTTTTTGGGACTTTAAGTGATGCAGCAACATTTTGTGTACGGCTAAAAAAAAAGAAGGGGTTGTTAGGACAGTGATATTTGCCATCATCTGATTCTAGCTGCTGCAATTTGAGATCATGGCGGTCTTGCCCATGATCCCAAATCGTAAGATGTCAACGGGGCTCAGTAGCTCAAGCTACTCAAATGTAATCAGAGCAGTGAGAACTCACTAATTGGATAGGTGCGTCTGAGGGTTTAGTCACACCAAGGCCCCATTCATATATCGTATAGTGCTCATGTTTTTTTGCTAAAGGCCTTGTTCACATTATGGCATAACGGGAAGGAGCGTTCCCGGTACACGTTTATGGCATCGCGATTTTCACGCAATTCTGTACGCCGCATAGGCAGCCCATTCTCTTCACATTTGCCACCCAAAAAAAAACCTCTTCTTATGGGCGATTTGTGAAAGCGTGGTTTGCCGCAAGATTGCTGCCATGCGACAATCGCGGAAGAATCGCATCACTCTTGGAGTTTCGGGAGTTCTTGGTCTGTCCCGGGACCCGGGACGGACATGCAAAATGCGGGACTGTCCCGGGGGAAATCCTGGACACGTGGTCACCCTAGGGTTCGGGCAGTTGGTAGACCACAGAAGAGAGCCAAGACCGCAGATGTTCTTCAGTGCAGCTCACAGGAAGTGACAAGGATGCAGCATTTCTGGCGGGATCAATGGGTATTTCTGGCGGGATCAATGGGTATTTCTAAAGGGATCAATAGGTATTTCTGGCGGGATCAATGGATATTTCTAAAGGGATCAATGGGTATTTCTATAGGGATCAATGGGTATTTCTATAGGGATCAATGGGTATTTCTAAAGGGATCAATGGGTATTTCTGGCGGGATCAATGGATATTTCTAAAGGGATCAATGGGTATTTCTAAAGGGATCAATGGGTATTTTTTAAAGGGATCAATGGGTATTTCTAAAGGGATCAATAGGTATTTCTGGCGGGATCAATAGGAATTTCTGGCGGGATCAATGGGAATTTCTGGCGGGATCAATGGGAATTTCTGGCGGGATCAATGGGAATTTCTGGCGGGATCAATGGGAATTTCTGGCGGGATCAATGGGAATTTCTGGCGGGATCAATGGGCATTTCTAAAGATGTTCTCAGTTTGCATCAAGAAAACAAATACAGCAGCCGCCACATCTGAGGACTGTAATGTGGGTTTCATTTTCCTTTAAATCCCCCCTTCCCATGCAATGGTTTGGCCCATGGTATTAATAAGTGGAACTTATGGAGGGGGGGGGGGGTCACTAAAGTCGTCAAGAGCTAAAAGTGGCCCACAAAAAGGGGGATAAATACACCTATCCCAGCCCCGCCCTCATAGTTCTCTCTGCCGTGGGGTGAAACCCTTACCCCCCCCCCCCCCCCACCAATCAATAACCAATAATCACCTTCCCTTTCACTCTGGGGGTGGGGGAAGAAGTTATAAATGAATTTGGGGAAGTTCAGACTTACCGTTTGTCTCGATGGCGACCTGCAAACTGAAAGCAAAGTGCGAGAAATACTTTCAGTTTTGATTCTCCAGCTTGTCGGTGACACTCCCTGTTTTGGGTGGGGGCAGGGAGACGGGATCGGCTTCCTCCAACTAAAGAGGACCTGTCATTGAAGTCACACTATTTACCAAAAATGATCCATCCGGGCCTTTTCTGGCACTTTTTGGTTACAAGTTAAAATCAGATTTTTTACTAGAAAATTACTTTATACACCCCAAACATTATACCTAAGGAAGGAGAGACCCTAAGGAATAAAATGCCGATCGTTGCAATTAGTCACGTCCCATTTCGGGGTACCAGGAGCCTGAATTACAGTTGAAGTTTTTTTTTAACCCCTTCACGCCGATATACGTCGGCAGAATGGCACGGCTGGGCACAATCACGTACCACCGGTGTCCCGGAGCTGAACAACAGGGAGAGGCGAGTGTAAGCAAACCTTCCCCCTTCATTGTGGCAGTGTCACTGATCGTCTGTTCCCTGATATAGCGAAAGACAATCAGTGACATCACACGTCCAGCCCCACCCCCTACAGTTAGAAACACACAAGGTCACACTTAACCCCTACAATGCCTCCTAGTGGTTAACTCCTAAACTGCAATTGTCATTTTCACAGTAATCGGTGCATTTTTATAGCACTTTTTGCTGTGAAAATGACAATGGTCCCAAAAATGTGTCAAAAGTGTCCGCCATAATGTCGCAGTCATATATTAAAAAAAAAAAAAAAAGGAGGGGGGGTTGTCATCCAGGCACCCTGGGGACCACTGGGCCCCTTACAGGGGGACTGCTTGTACCCCCCTAATGGCGGCCCTGGCAACACGTGACACTTGTCACTCAGAGGAATATAAGCTTATTTTGGGGCGACAGTGTTTCAATTTGCCAAGATTCACCCCCCCACAAACATGGCAAAGCGGCAGCAAGATTGGGGTGCCGTTATAACTAATGGCGTCGCAATCGCATTCTGCGTTTTGCAGCCATTGCAGAGCGGAGTCGTGGCAGTGGGGTCTGATGACATCATCTCAGCCTAAGCAGAGTCACTGACTGGAGTTCAAGGGTGGCTTTTCAAAGGATGAGAGGGGGGAAGATTAATTTTTTTAAAAAAACTGTAATAAAGGACGTCCCACCGTGTGCAGGCTAGGCTTTTGGATTCTGTAGAAATCTTCCCTGTCCTCTTCCTGCTGCTGACCATCACTGCAAGGCTAAACTGTCCTCTTCCTGCTGCCGACCGTCACTGCAGGGCTGCCCTGTCCTCTTCCTGCTGCCGACCATCACTGCAGGGCCGCCCTGAACTCTTCCTGCTGCTGACCATCACTACGGGGCGGCCCTGTCCTCTTCCTGCTGCTGACCATCACTACAGGGCCGCCCTGTCCTCTTCCTGCTGCTGACCGTCACTGCAGGGGCTGCCCTGTCCTCTTCCTGCATCTAAACAGCACTGCAGGGCTGCCCTGTCCTCTTCCTGCATCTAAACAGCACTGCAGGGCTGCCCTGTCCTCTTCCTGCATCTAAACAGCACTGCAGGGCTGCCCTGTCCTCTTCCTGCATCTAAACAGCACTGCAGGGCTGCCCTGTCCTCTTCCTGCATCTAAACAGCACTGCAGGGCTGCCCTGTCCTCCTCCTACTGCTGGATTAACAGCTTCAGCTCTCGGGGCTCAGCTGCA
Organism: Rana kukunoris; assembly: GCA_029574335.1. Classification (NCBI taxonomy): domain Eukaryota; kingdom Metazoa; phylum Chordata; class Amphibia; order Anura; family Ranidae; genus Rana; species Rana kukunoris. Next base: position 60,154 of record JAJQKJ010002461.1, read on the forward strand.
CTAAAGATGAGGGACATGGCAACACACACCACTCCTACTCGCTCCCTCATTTAGAAAAGTTCTATCACTGATTGCACTGCTTGTAACAATCTATGGAGACCTGAATCTGTTATCCCCCGCAGTGCTGCAAGTTCAGCAGCAGGAAGAGGACAGAGCAACCCTGCAATAGTGTTCAGAAGCAGGAAGAGGACAGGGCAGCCCTGCAGCAAAGTTCAGCAGCAAGAAGAGGACAGGGCAATTTTGCAGTGACCCTCAAAAACGGGAAGAGGACAGGGCAGCCCTGCAGCAAAGTTCAGCAGCAGGAAGAGGACAAGGCAGCCCTGCAGTGACACTTAGATGCAGGGAGAGGACAAGACAGCACTACAGCAATATTCAACAGCAGAAAGAGGACGGATCAGCCCTACAGTGACCTTCAGGAACAGGAAGAGGACAGGACAACCCCGCAGTGATGGTCAGCAGCAGAAGAAGACAGGGCAGCCCTGTAGTAACCTTCAGCAGCAGGAAGAGGATAGGGCAGCCCAGCAGTGACCTTCAGCAGCAGGAAGAGAACAGGGCAGCCCAGCAGTGACCTTCAGCAGCAGGAAGAGGACAGGGCAGCCCATCAGTGACCTTCAGCAGCAGGAAGAGGACAGGGCAGCCTTGCACATTGTGGGATGTCTATACAGAATCCAGCAGCCTGCACATCATAGCACACATGGTATTACAAAGTAAGGAATGGAACTAAATCTGTATAAAAAATGAATAAATGTTTAGCTAAACTTTGTCTAACTTTTGGATGGCAGGTGTCAGGTTTTATGGACTAGATTAATGCAGGATTTTGTGTTTCCACACCCATTCTTGCTCCCTTCCCCCCTCTTAGCACCTATGTGGACTAACCTGTGTGTTTGCCTATTTTCAGCCCCCTCTAGGCCAGTCATGTGACCTGGCTCCCCTGTGTCTGCAGGAGAGAGTGCAACAATGGCTACTAAAGCCTGAAGCAACAGGCTCCTATGGCTCACCTTTGTCGGTGCTCCCTCCTCTCTCCTGCAGCGCCGATGACTGGTATCCGAATCACGTGATCGGACCTGAGCGATCTGAAAATAGTTCAGTATATACATCCCTAAGATTACTTTAACCAGTTCATGGCTGGGCAGGACCCGCCACCAGTGTAATCGTCACAGGCCCCCCACCAGTGCACGCACCAGTCACAGGCCCCCCCCCACCAGTGCACGCACCAGTCACAGGCCCCCCACCACCAGTGCACGCACCCGTCACAGGCCCCCCACCACTAGTGCACACACCCGTCACAGGCCCCCCACCACCAGTGCACGCACCCGTCACAGGCCCCCCACCACCAGTGCACGCACCCGTCACAGGCCCCCCACCACCAGTGCACGCACCCGTCACAGGCCCCCCACCACCAGTGCACGCACCCGTCACAGGCCCCCCACCACCAGTGCACGCACCCGTCACAGGCCCCCCACCACCAGTGCACGCACCCGTCACAGGCCCCCCACCACCAGTGCACGCACCCGTCACAGGCCCCCCACCACCAGTGCACGCACCCGTCACAGGCCCCCCACCACCAGTGCACGCACCCGTCACAGGCCCCCCACCACCAGTGCACGCACCCGTCACAGGCCCCCCACCACCAGTGTACCCGTCACAGGCCCCCCACCACCAGTGTACCCGTCACAGGCACCCCACCACCAGTGTACCCGTCACAGGCCCCCACCACCAGTGTACCCGTCACAGCCCCCACCAGTGTACCCGTCACAGCCCCCACCAGTGTACCCGTCACAGCCCCCACCAGTGTACCCGTCACAGCCCCCACCAGTGTACCCGTCACAGCCCCCACCAGTGTACCCGTCACAGCCCCCACCAGTGTACCCGTCACAGCCCCCACCAGTGTACCCGTCACAGCCCCCACCAGTGTACCCGTCACAGCCCCCACCAGTGTACCCGTCACAGCCCCCACCAGTGTACCCGTCACAGCCCCCACCAGTGCAGCCCATCAGTGTACCCACAAGGAGAACATAAAGATAGAGAGACATAAGATTTCAATTTAGGACGATTTTATTTCACTTGCAATAATGAAACAGAACATGAGAAGATCTTCAGCGGCGTCTTTCTATGGTCCGGTTGGGTGGTCACCATCACCACCCGTGTTAGAAAAGACACGAGAAGCTCCGTGCTGAGCTGGGAACAAACTACTATATAAGAACAGTAATATATAAAGGAGAGAGGGGGGGGGGATCTTAGCGGAACTGGAGGGGGCTGATCCGCAGACCAATCACATCTTTTCCAATTTCCGTCACCTGCAAAAGAAACATAAAAAGTATTTATTATATAATAATGTGAGTGTGTG